>CAUEHQ010000872.1:0-39403 GCA_958510825.1 Brachypterus glaber | reverse complement strand
CCTTCACGAAAAAGTGGTTTTGGTTATTGTACCGCCCCCAATGCCGCCCCCAGAAACAACAACGGTGATAAAAAATGCAAATATGGGGCAATTTCGTGCGATCACTCAGGGTAGGTGCGATCACTCGTCCTCTTCAGGACAAATTGGTTTTGGATGTTGTACCGCCCCCAATGCCGCCCTCAGAAACAATAAACGTGATAAAAAATGCAAAATGGGGCAATTTTGTGCAGTCACTCAGGGTAGGTGCCCCACTAAGCACGAAAATATTGCAACAACGTTGCAGCTACATTAAAATGTTATAATGTCTAATCTAAGTATTATTAACATATATGCAATGTTGTCACAATAGTCAAATGTCCACCTGTACAGCATTACAAATGATACTTTTTAAAAACAAAAACGTTTATGTAACAATGTAGTTACATTAATGCAATATTGTTTTTATGAAAGAGTGATATTAATACAACCTCATTTAAATGTTGTCACAATGTTATTTAAAAGAATTTATAATATTTATTTAACGTAATAGTGATGTTTTGTAAATTTTTTGGTAACGTAATTTAAATGAAGCTGAAGTTTGCAACGTTTTTTTGCAACGAAAATTCAAATAGTATATTAAAGCACTTATTCCATAACACGTTTTTAGCGCAGGAGTACAAGTTTAGAAAACAATCCAGTTGCGGCGAGTTTTCTAAAATACTAGTTCGCTAAAAACGTGTTATGGAATAAGTGCTTTAATATAATATTTCAATTTTCGATCCAAAAAAACGTTGCAAACTTTAGCTTCATTAATTTAAATATATTTTTAATGTTGTAATAATAATATTAATTCAGAAGCACCGAATCATCCGACGTTTCTTCTCACTACCAAAACATCTTCTTGGATTACACTGAAACGGAAGCCCAGACTAATTTGTATCGCTATTACATACAGAAATTAGTTTACAGCAAACGTTTTCAGTGTAATACCTAAATCTCTTAGTAAGAAACGAAACATCAGATACTAACATTCTTCTAAATTAATACTATGACAATAAATATCACAAATACATACAAGTTAAATTTAATTATGATTTTTCAAAATGTTTAAGGCTTAGAAAAGAAATAAAATAATTTTAATTAAAATTATTAAAAAAAAAAAATTATGATATTTATTATAGAAATAAAAAACACAAAAACTTAACTAAAAAAAGCTTATCACTGTTAAAAATTTACCAACTTGTCTAAAGTTCATTTAAAGGAAACTTTATCAAAATGTTGCCAATGTGCAGGCTGACTCTTGGGACCATCCCTGACGGGCAGATACAGCTACCCCTATAGGGTGATGATTTTTTTCATCTCTTTGAACATTTTGCTGCCAGTGTTTTTGTTTTAATTTCAATGCAACACCAATTTTTTCTGGTATGTATTTAATGGCAATTGCTGTGTTAGCCATTCTATAACTTCAAATTTAAAGTCTGTCCAATGAACATTACCTAAAAACATATTTAGGGTATAGTTACACATAATATAATATACAGTGTCGGACTGGACAGGGAAAATAATAAGTAAAATCTCACGCCCCTCCCTGATTTGTGGGCCCCTCATACGTTGCCCACCCCCACCCAGAGGTGAGGACTTTTCTTTTCCCACTAGGGCTAAAGCTTTATTCCAGAGCTGAGGTCCACCTTTTTTATTTTAGTCATCAAATTTTTTTTACCAAGGCCCACTAGGGGTAAAGTTTTTTTTCCAGAGGTGACAGGTCCCTGTCACCTAGGTGACAGAGTCGTCAGAGCTGAAGAACTTTTTTTTTGAGGGTTGTTTTCTTAGTTTCATTAACTTGGGGCCCCTCACATGTCACAAATCTCAGTGGCCTCCGGTTGTCCAGTTCGACACTGTGTGTATAAATACTTTTATCTTCGAATTTTATTATAAAAATACTATTATATTATGTGAACATTTTTGTCCGTCATCTCTTATGGATCTTTATTAATTGTAACTTTATTTTTTGAGGTTATAATCTCAAATTATATAATATTTATTATAATTTATACTTAAAATATACCTTATGGTAATAATTATATTCCATGTTTAATTTTTGAACTATAAACCAACACTAAAAACTAATAACACAATAATTACATTAAAATCTCAGAAAAAGCTACACTTCGAAGCGTTCTTTGTCTTGACCCGTATAAACTCGTTCCAACCAATGAAAACGTCGCAAGAAAATGTTGCTATAATGTATTTTAAAAGTAACAAAGCAATGTATATTATTCTACTTAAAAAAGACATTTATGTAATATTTTTCAAATGTAACAAATCCATGTTACATTGGTTATTTAAATGCAACATTTATAAAATGTTTTTTAAATGTAACACAACAATGTATGCCATGTTACTTAAATACAATATTGTATAAATGTTGTTGTTATGTTTCATGTTTAGTGTAACCGCATGCGGTTACTTGTCCCCTTCAAGGCAAATATTTAAATAAATTACTGGTAAAAAGAAGAATTTGTCTTGCACACATGAACCTATCTGATTTATTGTTTCAGGGGGCGGCATTGGGGGCGGTACAACAACCAAAACCACTTTGTCCTGAAGAGGACGAGTGACTGCACCTACCCTGAGTGACCGCACAAAATTGCCCCATATTTGCATTTTTAATCATGTTTATTGTTTCTGGGGGCGGCATTGGAGGCGGTACAACAACCAAAACCAATTTGTCCTGAAGAGGACGAGTGACCGCACCTACCCTGAGTGACCGCACCAAATTGCCCCATATTTGCATTTTTTATCACATTTATTGTTTCTGGGGGCGGCATTGGAGGAGGTAAATTTACCAAAACAACTTTGTCTTGAAAAGGACGAGTCACCGCACGTACCCTGAGTGACCGCACCAAATTGCCCCATATTTGCATTTTTTATCATGTTTATTGTTTCTGGGGGCGGCAGTGGGGGCGGTGCAACAACCAAAACCACTTTGTCCTAAAGAGGACGAGTGACCGCACCTACCCTGAGTGACCGCACAAAATTGCCCCATATTTGCATTTTTAATCATGTTTATTGTTTCTGGGGGCGGCATTGGGGGCGGTACAACAACGAAAACCAATTTGTCCTGAAGAGGACAAGTGACCGCACCTAACCTGAGTGACCGCACCAAATAGTCCCATATTTGCAATATTTGTTGGGTGTGGGGGCGGCGCTGGGGGCGGTATTTTAACTCAAAGTATTCTATTCAGTAGAGCACATGTGACCGCACCTACCCTCAGAGACCGCACTTAATTGATTTAATATTCACCAAATAATAATTTTTTAAAATTATTTTGAGTGTGATCATCAAATTAGACTTTCCCCTTTCAAACCTAGAGAGATTAGAACAAATGTTTCTATACAATGATGTTCCGCAGGATAGGAAAGTTCCATTATTTATTACTCTAATGGGCATAGAGATCTATTTTACAGAGCGGTCCAAAAGTCACCCCCCCCCCTCTTAACTTTTGAACCAGTTAAGATATCGACTTCAAATTTGGAACTTTTAAATAAGACAACTTAAACTATCTTTAAGCATATATTTAATACTTTCAGCTCTTAAAATGTGGACAGGGGGGCATGGGGGCACATTTTTTTAAATGGAAAGGGGGGCCGTGTAATACATCATTTTAAAGCTTATGAAATTCTCCATTTAACTCCATATTTTTAAATTAAAAAAAAAAACAGGGTTTAAAATGAGGTGGAAAATGGGTATTAATGTCAAAATTCCTCTAAAAAAAAACAAATAATTATTAAAAATGCATAATTTCATCATAAAAAAATATTAATTATACTTTTAAACTAATTTTAGTTGAGATAACTAAAAATTTATAAAAAAAAAAACTTAAAAAATCGAATGTTTTAGCACAAAAAATTGAAAAATCAAAACCTTAAAAAACATCTTTAAAAAATTTAAAAATGTTAGTTTAAATAGAGAATTTAATAAGCTTTAAAATGATGTATCACACGACCCCCCTTTCCATTTAAAAAAATGTCCCCCCATGCCCCACTGCCCACATTTTAAGAGCTGAAAATATCAAATAGGGGAACAGGGGGCACAGTGAGTCACTTACTTTTTCAGAGCGCATATTTTTAAAAGTTTTGACAATAACCCAGATTTTTTTTCATACTACGTTTCTTTGATCATTAAGCTAACATAATTTGCAGGTTTAAATTAAAAATTAATAGACCATGATATTGTACAAGTACTTTTTTGACAGTATGTCATTTGATTCACTGAGCCCCCAGTACGGGGTACAGTGAATCACTGCAAGGGTTACAGTGAGTCAGTATGGGGTACAGTTGATCGTGATATTTAAATAAATTAAGTCAATTTATTAATTAAAAAAAATGTTTATTTTATTATGTAGGTACCTACATAATTAAATAAACTTAAATAAAACTTTGGTAACAAAAAACAAAACTTAAAATTAATTAACGTAGGTAAATCAAAACCTTGAAAATGAAACTCTTAAGTAAGAAAAAAACAAATTCAAAATAAACTAAGGTAAATCAAGACCCTGAAAAACAATGTTAAATGTATACATTGATTGTTGACGTTTTGGACTTTCGGACTTTCAGCATCGTCAAAAATTTTAAGATTTAGTTTTAGCAACCTCAAAAACCCCCATATTCAAATTTTCACAGAAATATAAAAAATATTTTAAAATATTTACTCTATCACCCCTGCGGGGGTGGAGAAGATTCGATTTCAGCAATCTTAAAAACCCCTATAATGAAATTTTCAAATTTTTGTAAATAAATATTGTTCAACAAAAATAATCCCGAGCGAGAACTTTTGGTAACATACCTGTATGCCAAAGTCTCTAGCTTAAGGCGTTCTTAAGTTATCGTGCCCACAAGATTTCCAGGACAGATCGACCAATCGACCAAATTTTTTTTTTTGCTTGAAATTGATTTATATCGACATAAAACGTCATAAAACGTAAAAATACGCAAAAAAAAATAATTTTTTTTTCCTAAATTTTGAAAAGTTTCAAAATGGGGAAGCAAAATACCTACAATAATTTTAATTATAAATATACAGGAACATTTAATAATAGTTGGGGCACAGTGGATCATGAGCCACTGTATCCAATCGGCCTTTGACTCACTGTGTCCCCCCAGTAACCAGACCAGTTCAAAGTGGGCATAAAAAAACACACCAAATATCTAATAAATTTGTGTAAACACACTTATTTAAGAGTTAATAAAGAATATAAAAATGCCAAATTGCACTGGAATTTACATAAAAGTAGTACAAATATACCTAATTAACAGATTAACAAAAAAAAATACTTCCATACTTATTTTTATGCAGCCACCTCTTCGCTTCAATACACGTCACGCAGGTTTGCCGGCAACTGACCCTTTATCTAGAGAAACGTCTCCTTGGCGCACCATTAGAAAGCGGTGTTTTTAAAACTAATATTGGTAGAGTTATAGTCAACGATTCATTGTGCCCAATGACTCACTGTCCCCCTGTTCCCCTATATGCTAAAAGATAGTTTAAGTTGTCTTATTTAAGAGTTCTAAATTTGAAGTCGATATCTCAACTCGTTCGAAAGTTAAAAGGGGGTGTGACTTTTGGACCGCACTGTATATTGAAAGACCTTTTATCACCTATTTTGCCCAGTACCAAGTTATATGATGAAGTAAAGCAGATTTTAATAAATCATTTTAGTCCAAAAAGAAGTGTCATAGCAGAACGATTTAAGTTTTACCAGTGTCATCAAGAATTTAATGAACCAGTCAGTAGTGATTTTAACACATTTTTAGATGATGCTCTGCGTGATAGGCTAGTATGTGGTCTGTCAGATGTCTCTGTACAAAAACGTCTTTTGTCTGAGATAGACTTAACATTCGAAAAAGCCTGTACAACAAAGAAAATATATATAAGAACTTTAGCTTCCGTGTTAAACGTAGGTAACACAGATTACAAAAAGGTTTCTGGCGCCATCTAGCACGTAAATTGCGATGCTATGGCGGCCATTTTTAACTGTTTTGCAAGGTCACCTACTTAAAGCTGCCCCCCCTGCTGTACAATAGCTAAAAACTATGAATTAGCTGAACATCAGACAAAAGTGCCAGATTCTGTAAATAAATTTGGTCAGAGCAGTAAAAGCTTTGTAAAAGCTAAACCGAAGAGTGGTCAGCAGGCAAGTAAGAGTGTTTCGAAGGATTAAAAGGTTGTCACACAGGGAAGTGCTAATGTCAGAACATATGTTTTCGATGCAGTAGAATGCATAATCCTGCAACTTGCCCAGCAATAAATTGGGAATGTTTTACATGTAGGAAGAAAGGTCACACTTCCACTGTATGTAGGTCAAAGGTCATCAGACGGTGCTGATGATTATCAGATTCAAGAACAAGACGATGAGGAAATCTTGGCACATCTAGCATCATTTTTTTTATTATGATGGCGCCAAGTGATGTGGGTGTTTCCAGTGACAATTCCAATAAAAATTGCAAAAGATGTGGAAAAACGGCCAAAGTGGGCTAAAATGCATAAAATGTGAAACAATATCGCATAACAGTTGTGTGAGATATTTAAAATCAATAAAATACCTGGAAGATGACCAAATAAACTGCTGTGAAAACGAGGCAAGTAATCTAACCTCATAAACTTGACGAGTCCAACCAAGTGAAATATAACTACTTATCTGAAAATAAAAGACTGGAAAATGAAAATCTCCTATTAAAGAAGCTGATCAACGAAATGGATGACAAAAACAATCTACTCAATTTGAGTAACTCAAATTTAAAATAAATGTTTTAGAATTGAAAGTCACTGCGCCTAACATTATGCAACCCATTAAACACCCGAAGCGATCTACCGACAGCGCACAAAGTAACTCCACGCGCACGCGCAATAACGAAGCGACTATTTTGACAGTACAAAAAAATAAGACGCAAATTAAAAACAACACGCAAAACAACAGAATTACAAAGGAATCGGGTAAAGATGCTATCGAAAGTGCAAAAAATAGTGCCATGTTTAAACCGGAATCAAATGCACCGAATAAAACGTCGAAAGTGCAAAATTTGACCAAAACAAACAAAATTGTCGGCACAAATTCGACAGAATCGACGGTAGCAGCCAAAAATAAAAAATGTTTCTTCATTTTGAAGTATAATACAACATACAGCAGTGAAAATTTCAAAGACTTTCTTATAAATAAATTCCCAAATAACGAATTTATAGTACAAAAACTTAATAACCATAACTCGTTTAAGGTGGCCGTAGATGAAGACCTGGAGAACTGTCTGCTTAATGCGGAAATATGGCCTGAAAGAATAGAAGTCTCTCCTTTTCTGTTTAAACAGCCCTTTCGTAGCAGATATCCCAAATCACAACCACAACAACAATATAACAAATACAAGTGGCTTAAAAGAAATTAAAAACAATACTCTAAAAATTATGCAACTTAACACTCGAAGTATTAGAAAGAAAAAGCTTGAAATGGAGGTTCTAATATCTCAAATTAAACCAGATATAATATCAATCTGCGAGACCTGGCTAGAAGACGAAGAGAATAAAAACTTCTCACTTGACTTCTTCACATTAATAAACAATTCGTGCAGAAATCTCAAAAAAGGTGGTGGTGTAGCTATATTCTCTAATAATAAAATCGAAATAAAACAAATATCATTTAAAATAAACAACATAGAGCAAGTGTTTGAATATACGTGCTGTGCATTTTTAGTAGAAAGTGAAAAGTGTCTCCTTGTAAGTTTGTACCATGCTCCAAATGCTGATCTGGATACATTCCTGTTTAATCTGGAGCAACTTTTAGATCAGTCTTGCTTCAGATTCGACCGGATTTTCCTAGGCTGTGATCACAATATAAGCTTACTTGATGATAACACAGAAAGAAAGAAATTTACAGATGTTCTTGATAGGTTCAACCTGAAAGCTACTGTAAGTACTCCCACTAGAATAACAGAAACCTCTAAAACACTAATCGATAACATTTTTACCAACAATTTAAATGTAAAATCAGAAGTCCAGAATGTTCACTTTAGCGACCACCTTGCCTTAAGCATTAATTGGATTTATGGAAAATAAGTACATTTTAATAGTAAATTCTCTGAACTTATAAAAAAAGAATCTTGGTCTACAGTTATTGATCAAACAAATTGTGACTTAAACACTAAATATGACAATTTTTTACAAATTATAAAGTCAAACTTTGAGGAAGAATATCCCTTAAAAAAATAAACAAACAAATCAAAATAACTCAAATTCTTGGATAACACAAGAAATTATAGATATGTCAAATAAATTAAAGGACCTTGATTGGGTGTGGAAAACACCAGAGACTTTGAAACCAAATATGTAATAAAAAAATTAAAAAAAGATTACTTACAAAAAGAAAATAAAATTTGCAAAAAGAAATTATAATGAAAACCTAATACAAAACTCGAAAAATATTAATAAAATTGTCTGGGAAATCATAAAAAAAAAACTCAAAAAATACCCTTAAAAAAAATGAAAAAATTTGTCTAGTAGAAAATAATGAAAAAATAACGGACACTGAGGAAATTTGCAACAAATTTAACGAGTTTTATGTATCGGATGTAAATCAGAAAATAGAAAAAAAATTGGAAACTGATAAAACTAACACAAACACATATGAAAGCATTCAAAGTCAATGTACCTATTCCCAACCACTGAAACGGAGGTACTAAATACTATTAAAAAAGTTGGGAAATAGACGTCAGAGGACGCTGATAGTATCCCCTGCAATATTATTGGCAACATAGCAATATTTTTAGCCTTGCCGCTGACTCACCTTATCAACGAGTCCTTTAAACTAGGAATTTTCCCTGACGATCTTAAACATGCCAGAGTAACCCCTATCCATAAAAAAAATGATAAAGAAAAAATCAATAACTATAGACCAATATCAAACACATCAGTATTTTCAAAGGTTTTTGAACAAATAATGTACACGCGTATAACTAACTATTTTAATAAATTTAATCTATTTTCCCCCTCCCACATGGTTTTTTGAAGAATAAGTCAACAATAACAGCCCTTTTCCACGCAATTGACTTTATCATCAATGCTTTGGACAAAAATTCGCCCCTAATAAACATTTATTTTGATCTAACTAAGGCGTTCGATGTTATAAATCATGACTTATTAATCAAACAACTCATATCTTACGGTATAACAGGTCCCACCTTAAAATAGATAAAATCATTCTTATCAGACCGTTCTCAATTTATTCTTATGAAAGGTGAAAAGGACAATATAAAAATTTTTTCATTTAAATTAAATGTACAAAAACTAAAATATGGTGTACCACAGGGTGGTATACTGCCCCCCTGTTGTTTCTGATTTTTTGCAACGATTTGCAGGTCAAATTTAATATTTATAACCTATTCTCGAAACTCTTCAGATGATACCTCTCTGGGGGTAACTGGTAAAAATTTAGGTGAACTAAAAAATAATGTCGAAGAAATTATAAATAAAATGATTAAAATCTGTAAAGAAGATAACCTTATTCTTAATCCAGAAAAAACTGTATTAATAAATTTTTCTTAGCAAATAAACCATTTTAGTCCTTTAATTAACTTAAATAATAAATCGCTAGAAATATCAGAAACAACTAAATTCTTGGGTTTAACGATCGACTATAATTTATCTTGGATTAACCATATTGATTTTGTGTCAAAAAAATTAAACAGTGCTCATTATGCCATTTATAATCTAAAAAAAATTGTCGATCAGAAATATATTTTGTCCTATTATTAGGCGTACATTTAATCCAGAATTCAATATGGTTTAATAATTTGGGGTGCATCCCCAAATTGTGAAAGAGTATTCAAAATACAAAAAAAGATTGTAAGAAGAATCTCAGGTTGTTGCTATCGAGAACACTGTAAACCAGTTTTCATTCAAAATAAAATTATGACCCTATATTCATTATATATATACAATATAGGGATTTTTGTCTTTCAAAATCAAGAAGAATTTAGAAAAAACGGCTCCTATAATATAGGCACACAAACAAGATATAAAGAGCTCTATTCGATCCCTGCTCACACCACCACCTTTTATGAGATAAAAAAGAGATATCAAATATAAAAGTCTTTAAACATTATAAATGTGCCCTAAAAAAAAATTTGTTTGGAAGGAGCTTTCTACTCCTTCAACCAGTTTTTTGGACTCTAAAGTTTTAATTGTAACTGTAATTTTTAAGTGTAATTTAATTGTAATTTTAATTGAAATTGTAATTATCCTGTGACGTACATATATTCACGACTGTGAATCTTCAATGTTAATAAAGCTATTCTATTCTATTATATTCTATTAGTCAAAGTAATGTGTCACAAAAGCTGTCATTAAATGTCAATGATGTCAAATTAACTATGGAAGTAGATACAGGAGCATGTCGCACGGTTAGATAAATTTATTCGTGCTAGTATACAATAGTATTTACACATGTCAAAATAAAATAGTTAAAGAAAAAACATTGATTATTAATTATTTGGTATCACATAAATGTACTAATACAAAGATAAAAAGTTGAAAATCTAATAAAATAATAGACAAAAACAAAATTAAAATTAGATATAGCCTTAAATAGGGAACATGGATTAATTTATGTATAAGGTGTGTTTAAAAATTGTTCAAAGGTATAAAATGATTTTTTTATTAAAAAGCTTTTTATTTTTCTTTTAAAATTTAAAAGACTCAGTTCTCGAACGTTCAACGGGATCTTACTGAAAAAAAGTGGTGCGAAGTAAGAAACAGAATTCCTAGAGGTTTTTAGACGATGAAAGTCTATCCTAACAACGTTTTTATTGCGTGTATTGTGTTTATGAATATCTTCAACTAGGTTATAATTATCCTGGTTGGACTTGATATAACAAAGACACTCGTAGATATACATAGAGGGAACAGTTAATATATTAAGTTTTGAAAAAGTTGAAACTACATCGTCCCGGTAACCCTTTCCTGCGATAATTCTAATTGCCTTCCTTTGCAAAGAGAAAACTTCAGGCAAGTGACATGAGTGTCCCCATACAAGTATAGCATATTTATATATACTCTCAAATAAAGCATAATAGGCTGATAATAAAACAGTGTCTGATACTATATTAACAAGATTTCTGAAAACAAAAACACTTGATGAAAGTCTTTTACATACGAAGTTTACATGTTTTTCCCAGGTCAGCTTCTGATCCAACATAACTCCCAACAGTTTTACTGAATCATGTGACTCATTCGGACGAAGTCCAAAAATGATTTTTTGGGTTTTGTTGGTATTGATGGTAAGTTTATTGGACACAAACCAATCCGAAGCCTGAACAAGTAAAGTTTCCATTTGATTTTTTAGAACGGTTAAATCTTTATGTTTAAGAAGCAGGGTAGTATCATCTGCAAACAATACTTCTTCATCCTCAAATTCGTTTACTATATCAGAAGCCTCCTCAGAAGAACTGTCCATGAGAATGCGAATAAGCTCACTCAGAAAAACGGTTAAGGCATCTGGCAAATCGTTTATGTAGGCCAAGAATAGGGGAGGGCCCATAACGGATCCTTGTGGCACCCCGATATTTATAGCTAAAATACTGGACATTATTTGGTTAACTTCAACAACCTGCATTCTATCAGTTAGATAAGAACGAATTAGATTTACACTTGTTTCATCAAAACCATACGAAAACCTTAATTTTTCACAGATAATATCAGGGTCCACGCAGTCGAAGGCCTTAGTTAAGTCACACAGAATTCCACCAACGTATTCTTTATCTTCAAATGAAGATAAGATGTGAGAAGTTATTTTTAATAAAGCATCAGTTGTTGATTTGTTTGTTCGAAACCCATATTGATGGTGTGTGAAAAGGTTATGCTGTTCGAAAAAATCAGCAAAACGAGATTTTATCAATTTTTCGAATATTTTTGAAAAAATTGGTACAAGGGAGATAGGTCGGTAGTTACCTGGGTTATTACGACTTCCCTTTTTAAAAATGGGTACAACTTTAGATAATTTTAAGGAGCTGGGGAATACACCCTCCTTTAAGCAGTGATTAAAGAGTTTGGTAAGAGGAATAATGATTAGGTCCTTAACGTACTTTACTATTTTTATATTAATACCGTATATGTCCTTTGAATTTTTATTGTTAAAATTTGTGATAACGTCTCTTACTTCTATATAAGTGATCGTTCGAAAAGAGAAAGAATTTGGAGTCACGTTTTGGGCAATATAATTTAAGGGATTTTTGTTTGTAGGTGGAAGACTGTTGACCAAATTTATTGCAATATTTGAGAAGTAGCTATTAAAATCATTAGGTGAGATTTCGATAGGGACACAACTGACACTAGTGTTTTTCCTAGATTTGTTTATAACTTTCCACATAGCTTTACTCTTGTTAGCCGAGTTTCGGATAAAATTAGAGTTACATCGTAGTTTGGCATTTTTTATGCTTTTATTATACAAACTCTTTAAATTCTTAATTTCATTTGCAAGGAAAATTGTGGGATAACTGTTGTTCAAGGACTTTAAAAATATTAAGCGCTCCCTCATGTTTTTTAGGTCATTGTTAAACCACTTAAGATCTTTTTTATTTTCCTTTACGCATTTTTCAGGAAAACACGTGATAATAAGATTTTTGAACATGTCTAAAAACATGTTTAGTTTTTCCTCTGCAGTATACAAAGAATTTTCAATAAAATCCCACTGAACATTAGACAACTGAGAATAAAGAAAATTTAATCCGATATTAGTTATGGGTCTAAAACCAATTTTATTCAGACTTTTTGAGATATTTTTGTTGAGTTCTAATTTTAATACCAGGGCATCATGGTCAGAGATATCCATATTTAGTACAAAAGAAACACTATCAGATTGATTCGTAAAGAAATTATCTAAACAGTTTTGTTTCCTGGTTTTTTCTTTGATTAAGGGGTAAAGATCATAAGTACTAAAGAAATTACATAAAGCGATTTTATCAGGCTTATCATCCAGAAAGTTGACGTTGAAGTCACCACTTATTATTATGGTGTAGTTTTTATTAATTTTGTTTAGAACCTCATTCATACAAAATTCATAATTTGCGTAGTTGCTGTTTGGAGTTCTATAGACACTTAATACAATCAAATTATTAGGTAACTCTATGGCTGCGATTTCACAGTCAATTTCTCTTGAATAGATTACTAAATCTGAACGGTTTACAAAGTTAATACCCTCTTTAACCAAGATTAAACATCCTCCTTTAGTTTTGTTTTTTCTAGTAAATGCCGAACCTAACGAATAACCACTTATATTTAGATTTTGTACTTCAGTATCCGTTAAGTGATGTTCGCAAATACATAAACAGTGAAATTTTTCAGGATAATCCACTAAAAATGATTCAAATTCGTGTAGTTTATTTCTAATTGATTGGATATTAAAATTTAAGACTGATAAATACTTTTTTCCGGAGTTAGTATTATGGGAATTTTTTTTGATTTTGTTTGGTAAGGAGGTGGTATATTTCCTAGGTGACATGTTACGTTGTGGATTTACGAAAAAACTCATACTCTTTGATTACAACCCCATCTGACCACTTAGTTTCGTCATATAATACATTTTTATTTTTTTCACTTACGCTAACTTTAAAGCTACTGTTTTGTCCCTTATTTTTTAATTTTGTGACCTTAAATGAAACATTTTCCCAATTTTCTTGCAGGTATTCCAGCATGGTTGTTTCAGAAACATCTCCTTTTACATGACCAACATAAATAAATACGTATTTCTCGGCTCCCTGAATTTTAGTTATGTTCTGATTTGTTCCTTGCGTGATTTTCCTGTTGATAATTTTTTTCCTTGTTACAATGGTAAAGCCATCATTGTCCTCATTGAAAGTTGGTGGTACTTCTTGAACGGCCGCCGTATTCTTCGATGTACCCGCTGCATTGGGGTCCGAGCTCTGCTGGACTGACGTCACAGTATTTGCTTTGCCGTCGATTGTTATTGTTTTGTGCTGCTTATCAGACTTGGCTTTTATCGGTGATGTTTTTCCAGCGGGGATTCCGTTTTGATTATTAAGTGTAGGTGTACTGACATATTTTGGAGAATTTTGGACCAGATTTTTTATAAGGTTCTTTTTACCAGTTATTTCGTTACTCTTGTTTAGTTTTATTAGAGATTGTTGCATATGTATAACACTATTGACGCATTCGGTCATTTGTTCTTCCAAAACAGTAAGTTTTTCACTAAACACTTCATTTAGAATTGATTTAAGTTCATTTTTTATAACATCCCTTACTGCACTTTTTACAATCTCACTTAACTCCGCGGACGATCGCGTAATTGTCATTTTAACAGATCGATAAACATTAATTTTAAAGTTAAAATTTAAATTTTAAGAGAGCGGTACTTTATGCGTGTACTCTACTCAAGAAGCGAAATGTTATATCAGAAGCTCAATTTTATCAATTGTATCCTTTTGCAAAATTAAATTCTGTAAATTATAAATTAAATGTGGTGACCGGCGAAACAGTTAATGTATGTGGAGAATTGTCTGTACATGTCAAGTATAATAGTCAAAATTTTAAATTACCTCTTTTAGTTATACAAGCTAAAAACATTTTTGTACCACTACTGGGTAGGGATTGGTTAGATAAACTCTGTCCCCAGTGGCGTAGAAATTTAATTAATTTTAACAATGTGCAAAATGAATCTAGTCTGGTTAAAAGTATTACATCAAAATTTGCTAAAGTTTTTGATAGTTCTGTAAAGTCTTGTATTTCAGATTTTGAGGTTAAATTGCAACTTAAGCCTGATGTCACCCCAATATTTAAAAAAGCCTATGCCATACCATATACCCAAGGTTAAGGAGAATATTGAGAGCATGGTAAGTTCTGGTATATTGGTTCCAGATTTAAAGAGCGATTGGGCCAGTCCAATAGTAATTGTACCAAATAAAAATTCTGATATCAGAATTTGTGTTGATTTTAAAGTTAGTCTAAATCAAGTCTTAAAGCCTGATTTCTACCCTTTAACTAATAATAATGATATTTTGTCTTGTCTGGCAGGTAGTGCTATATTTTGTGTCTTGGATTTGTCTGATGCATATCAGCAATTAAAAGTAGACTCTGTGTCTCAAGAATTGTTGACGATCAATACTCCTATGGGTTTGTATCGTTACACCAGATTAACATATGGCATTACTAGTGATCCGGCTATTTTTCAAAAAGCTATGGATGTAATGATATCTGGTCTTTCTAATGTAGTTCCATATTTAGATGACATTCTTATAAAGGGTCGTGATCTTACAGATTGTTATAATAACGTTACTAAAGTATTTGAAAGGTTAACCCAGTATAATGTCAAGGTCAATTTCAGTACATGTATGTTTTTTTAAAAATCTGTGGAATATTTGGGTCATTCCATAGATAGTGAAGGTATACACCCAACTTCTGAAAAAGTAGCTGCTATCATAAATGAGGAGGTGAATTTCAAAACGCAGTTTTTGACTTTGTGACATAGCACCTTGTCACTTAGTAAACAATACAATTTAATTGTCAAGTAATTGACAAGCTGCTATGTCACAAAGTCAAAAACTGCGTTTTGAAATTCACCTCCACAAATGCTCTTAATACGACAAATGTCACGGAACTTAGAGCGTATTTAGGGTTACTAAATTTTTACGGTAAATTTTTACTTATGTTGTCTTCAAAGGTAAAGCCCTTATATAATCTTTTGGAAAAATAAAAATTCTTTAATTGGTCGGATGAGTGTCAAAAAAGTTTTGACGAAAGTAAAAAGCTGATTTTAGATAATCAACTATTGGTGCATTATGACCCTACTAAACCTCTTGTTGTTACTTGTGACGCAAGCAGTCAAGGAGTGGTGGCAGTACTTAGTCATCGAATAAATGGATTTTATCGTCCTGTTATGTTTGCCAGCAGTACTCTTTCATCGGCGGAGAAAATTTATTCGCAGATTGAAAGGGAAGCTCTAGCAATAGTATCTGCAGTAAAACGCTTTCATAAATTTTTATATGGTCGGCATTTTATATTATTATCTGATCATCAACCTTTAAAAATAATATTTAATCCTAAAAAGTCCTTGCCAATTATGTCTGCAGCAAGAATTACTAGGTGGTCAATTTTATTATCTGCGTACAATTACACTATTGAATATAAAAAAGGCTCTGAAATTTCAAATGCAGATGGTTCGTCCAGATTACCAGTACAGTCAGAAACCAATGCTATGAATATAAACTCGTTTAATTTAATGGAAAATGTTCCGATTAAATCAGAAGATATAGCGACAGTCACTAAGCGTGACGTGATCCTATCTAAAGTCCTTGATTTGACAGTACGTGGTTGGCCAAATCATGTAAATAATATAAATTTAAAACCATATTTTCTTACAAGATTTCAGTTGTCTCTTGAGAGTGATTGTTTGTTGTGGGGAAATCGTGTGATTGTTCCACATGATTTAAGAAAAAACGTTTAAGAGATGCTTCATGAAAATCATATTGGAGTAGATGTTAACTAGATCTGTGTTTTGGTGGCCCAATATTACCAATGATATTGAGGAATTTATTGGTAAATGTGAAATCTGTCAAACAACACAAAATCAAAACAGTTCTTCGGATAAAGTTGTTTCTTGGCCAAAAACAGGAAAGTTTTGGTATAGAATTAACGTAGATTTATTTTATATAAATAGCGTACATTTTTTGATAATTGTTGATAAACCTTCTTTAAATCCCGACACCACAGAACAGAGAACTGATTCGCCTGAGCCTGAGAGATCTAATGGTACGAAGTTAACTCCAGTTAGAGTGCCAATTCAAACTGAAACCTCACCTGTGGGTAAAAACTCCACACCTTTTGTTAATCACCTCCCTCACCGTATTTAATAGTAAGACGCTCTTACCGTACCGTTCGAGCTCCACAAAGATTAAATCTTTAGTAAATTCCTTTTTAAGGAGGGAAAAATAATATATATATTAGATAATGTATTTTAAAATATCGTGGCAACAGTTCCACTCATGAGAATGCTCTCAATATATAAGGTTATGTCGGCCTGCATAAAATGTAATGTTTTTGTCTTTATTAAAGTAAACTTGTTTGAATGATAAGAAGTACTTTAGTCACCTTGTCATCTGCGTTCCTAAGAAGAATACAACAATTAAAAGAACCGACTTTTTAGAGATATTCATACTGATTGAATGGCATAAACTCGCAAACAAAAAAACAGCTGTTTATAAAATGGCCAGCTAACAGAATGGCGACTGGCGAGGCCGAGGAAAACAGTTAGGTCGAGGCTACCCGGTCGCAGTCGTCAGCGACTGAGACTTTTGGAGGAAACCGTAGCTTTAGATGTGATAAAATAGAAAAAGGCGTGGAAGTTATTGAATTAAGTTTTAATAAACATTTTTTTACAGTATTTTGCGTTTTAGCTTAGAAATTTGGTTTTTATTTTTTTTAACTATGATGCCCCACTCAAAAAAAAATATATATAATATGATGTACATAAGTAGTAGGTGATATTAGAGACAAAAAATCAAATTGGTGAATTGATATTTACATAACGAAAAAAAAAAAAAAAACTGAAACTTAAAAAATTACACAAAACTTTTTTTCTTGCGGAAACGAAAATATAATATTTTTTTTAAGTCTCCTACTAAGAAAAATTTTTCATGTTTTTTTTTACTTCTGTTAACTTCCGGCCTTTTTTTAATTCAATGTAGTAAAATTCAAGTTTTAAAAATTCAAATAAAAAAAAATAAGAAAGCCCTAGCACCGCAGGTAAAAAATTTTACAACTGTGATGGTCTATTTAAATTTGAAAACAGTGGTATAAGTTCTATCGCCGTAGGCGAAAATATTGACAAATTTCAAGCTTAGGTTTTATAAACTTCAATAAAAAAGAACGTATTTTTTTTGTTATAAATTTTATAGCCTATTTGAATTTTAGAAGTATTACTATTTAAAGTTTAAATGCAAGAAAACTCTAGCACCGCAGGCGAAAATTTTTACGAATTTGAAGCTGTAGGGTCCACTTGGAAAAGAGCCTGCATATTTGCTTCGCTTTGTGCCCTTATCGTTCTGGGGGAGCAAAAAGCTATAGCGCCGCAGGCATGCGATTTTTTTTAGAAATTTTATAGTCTATTTAAATTTTAAAGGTGGTACTATTTAAAGTTTAAATGCAAGAAAACTCTAGCACCGCAGGTAAAAAATTTTACAAATGTGCTGGTCTATTTAAATTTGAAAACACTGGTATAATTATACTTAAGTTCTAGCGCCGTAGGCGAAAATATTGATAAATTTTAAGCTTAGGTTTTATAAACAATAAAAAAGAACGTATAAAAGCTATAGCGCCGCAGGCGATTTTTTTGTTATAAATTTTATAGCCTATTTGAATTTTAGAAGTATTACTATTTAAAGTTTAAATGCAAGAAAACTCTAGCGCCGCAGGCGAAAATTTTTACGAATTTGAATCTGTATGGTCCACTTGGAAAAGAGCCTGCATATTTGCTTCGCTTTGTGCCCTTATCGTTCTGAGGGAGTAAAAAGGCTATAGCGCGGTAGGCGAATTTTTTTAGAAATTTTATAGTCTATTTTAATTTTAAAAGTGTTACTATTTAAAGTTTAAACGCAAGAAAACTTAAGCGCCGCAGCCGAAATTTTTTACGAATTTGAAGTTGTAGGGTCCACTTGGAAAAGTGCCTGCATATTTGTTTCGCTTCGTGCCCTTATCGTTCTGGGGGAGTAAAATAGCTAAAGAGCGGTAGGCAATTTTTTTTAGAAATTTTATAGTCTATTTTAATATTAAAAGTTTAATATTTAAAGTTTAAATGCAAGAAAACTTTTTAGGAATTTGAATCTGTATGGCCCACTTGGAAAAGGGCGTGTATATTTGCTTCGCTTTATGCCCTTATCGTTCTGGGTTAGTAAAAAAGCTATAGCGCCGCAGGCGAATTTTTTTAGAAATGTCTATTTTAATTTTAAAAGTGTATTTAAAGTTTAAATGCAAAAAAAGTCTAGCACCCTGGATACGGCTTTGATTGTAAAGAGAAAAAAAATATCTTTCTAATTCATAATTTTGACGAGCCATAGAGCCATAGAAAAAGCCCATTCCATGCCAAATAGGACCCTAAAAGGGCAATTTTGGACATCGACTTCTTCGATTCATTTCATTTTTGGTATACTTGCTACGTATGCTACGTATGCTTAATAAGAACTTATATAATTTTCAGATTTTTTCGGTCATTATTTATGGAGTTGCGGCCTTTTGAAATTGGCAAAAATTGCAAAAGTCACTAAAACAGCGTTTTTAAACAGCTCTATCCCAGTAACGCTAAAAGATACAGATTTAAAAAAATATATATTTTAAATCCATTTTGTTGTATTTTAATATGTCTAAAAGATATGTAAAATTTAGTGATTTTGGTGATGGTCACCAAAGTCGCCAATGTTTGGTGACGATTATCTCAAAATACGACATCTTTGATTTTTTTTAATAAAAAGATATAATAATCTGTAGATCTTTCTCTAACCATGTGCCAAAATTCATAATGGGACGACCATGGGATTGCCTTGGGCAAAATATTAAAGATATAAATGTCAGTCAAAATTTCATTTCCCAACCACTTTTTAACGCAGAGTTTAATAACACTACCCTGTATCTTTGAAATGGAAATGCTGATATATTTAATAACTATTTTATATTTATCTGCAACATTTTTTACTACTTCTGGGATACATATATACTAGCAGTGGACCCGTTATTCGCACGGGAATTTATTTTTAGGAATTAATCAAACTAACATCAGTTCTTTTAATGCAATAATAATAACATAACATAATATGTTTTGGAAAACCTTAAATTGAGTTTATATACATATGTACTAGCTGTGATACCCAATCTTCGCATGGGAAATCTAATTTAAATTTTACTTTCTTCTACTGCGTTAGTAATTTTTTTAATATTTTTTTATTTTCTCGTCGTTTAATATACAAAAAACAATAGTTTACCAATAGAAATCTGTGTGTCGGTCAATCTGTATGTCTGTCTGTCCAAGAAAATTTTTGATCACTATACCTTGAGAACGCTTTGAGCTAAAGACTTCAAATTTTAAATATAGGTTCCTTATTCAAACAATTCGGCTAGAATTTTTTTGGCCCCCTTACTCCACCTCAACATTTACCAAAAACAATTCCAGCTGAAAACGTTTGGGCGTTTTAAACACAGACTTCTTCTGTTTGTCTGATTTTTGGCTTATATAGCATACGTACGTATGCTATGCATGCTTAATAAAAATTTGCCTTTTTTAGATTCTTTTGACATTAAACAATGTTTAGTAAGTAGGCTTTACAAAATATGGCTAGTTTAATTATTTACTTACTTAAACAAATTATAGAATATTATGAATGTCTAAAACATTCTGTAAAATGCAAAAATAATACCTAATTTTAATAAAAATCTAATTATTAAAAATTCTGTGCGAAAAACGGGTGTCTTGGCTAGTTACATTAAAAAAATTAATCAATTAACTTATAGTTCCGTTTGCAAAAAAGTTAATTTTAGTTTAAATTTGATTGAGGTAAAGTTAACATACAACGAACATCAAACTGTGGTCATAATATTACCAATAAATAAAAAATTGAGTTGCTACTATATTTTTAAAAAATTTACCAAAGACGAATAAATGGCAGTCCCATTTTGAAATTTAGGTAACTGTTAGAGAAATGTCTGTGAAATGGCTGTAGTTTAACATATATTTAAAAAAAGAAAATCGAAGATGGCGTATTTTGAGTAAAATGTCACCAAAAATTGGTTACTTTGGTGACTATCACCAAACTTAAATTTTCTTTATCATTAAAATAACTTCCAACTAACAAACTTTAAAATACACTTTGTCTGAAGTTTCTATATCTTACCGTTATAGAGATACAACCGTTTAAAAATTATACGTTTTAGAAAAATTGGGCATTTTTGTCATCTTTAAAAGGCCATAACTCCAAAAATAAAAGTCAAAAAAATCTGAAAACAAAATCAGGTTCTTTTTGGACAAACATAGCACACTTGAGCCAAAAATAAGGCAAATCAAAGAAGTCAAAGTTTTCCTTGGGTCCTATTTGGACCAGAATCACCCAGACGTTATTAAGCAAAAATTTGACAAAGCAAAAAATGTGTTTTTCCAAGTTTAGTTTTCGTGTAAAATCAAAAGTAAACAATTTTTACAATAAATTGTATTTTTCTACCAATATTTAATCCAAAATGAACAGATTTAGTAACTTTCCAGATAAAAAAATGTGTTTTTTTTTTTTAAATGACAAAAGCTGTCGAAATTTGACAAAAACTTGTGATAAGACACATAATTTGATGGAGAATCCGAATATGTAAAAATATACAGGGTGTTCCATTTAAAAATCAATAGTAGGGGTCGATTCCGGTTAAACCGGAAATGAAAAAAAAAATACATTATATGATATAATTTAAAATATGGTCTTATAGACACCCTGTAAGTTTTATTCTTTTATCTTTAATAATAAAAAAGTTATAGGGACGAGACACAGTTGAAAAACACCCGGTATATTAAATTACAATAAAATTTTATATTTATTATTTCCATAATAGGTTTTAAAAAATATTATCCTCCAAAATGCACTTTGTGATATCCTGGACACTCATCAAAGACACGAAGCTGAAAACAGCTATAATTTAAAAGATTTTAAATTTTCCCCCACAACTAGGTGCAGCATTAGTGTTATCCATTTAAATATTAGGAGTCTTAATAAAAACTTTAATAACCTGGTAGCTTTTTTAGGTACAATAGACAACTCATTCGATATAATTGTTCTTTCTGAGACTCGTCATGTATATAATGATACCCTATTCCATATAGAGGGTTACGATATGTTTTACAATAACAGCTCTGTAAATAAGTGCGATGGGACTGTGGTCTATGCAAGGACATCTTTAAAACCTAATGGTAAAATAAGAGAATGCAACAGAAGTAAGTTTTTTCATGTTACGTTGGAAAAATGTAAGTTAAAATTTAGTATTTTGGCTATTTATAGACTCCCCTCAACATGTAAAGTTCAGTTCATAAAAAATTCGATCTTTTGCTTTAGGACATTGGAGAACGACCCGACTTTGAGGTTTTCACGGGCGACATAAATATTGATCTGCTAGATGTTGGTTCTAGTGAAACTACAGACTATCTGAATATTTTATCAGGTGCTGGCTTCGTCTCTAGGATGAATAAACATACTAGAGTAGAGGGTGCAACTAAATCCTATATTGATCACCTGTTCACTAAAACCAAAAATCTTTCTAATATAGAAATAAACTCGGCCGTGATAGCCTCGGGATTGACCGATCACTTCCCCATAGTTCTAGAAATGTCTCTGCCTGTTAATGTACAAACAGAAAATGAAAATAAAACATTTAAAAAAGTTAATTTACAAAAATTAACCGATAATCTAAACAGTACAAACTGGAATGAACTATATACCCAAAACAATGTTAATAATGTCAACGAGTTACTGGTTCATAAAATTCAGGATTGCTTAACTGGCTCAACAGAAATTAAAAACCGGAACAATTGGTACAAAAAACGAAAACAATGGATAACCAATGGTATAATAAATTCCATAATAAAGAGAGACCAGTTAAGAAAAATATCAATCCTTTCGATGAGATAGCACTCCTGAATTTTAGAAAATATCGTAATACACTGACAAAAATAATTAATAAAACTAAAAATGATTTCTTCAAAAATAAATTACAAGAATGTTGCAGGGACATGAAAAGAACTTGGGAAGTGATTTAAGAGGCTATGACCTGAAGAAAAATCATGTTAATATTGAGAAACTAAATGATGAGGGAACTGAAATAGTGGGAGAGCAAAACATTGCAAATTTTATTGTAGGTTATTACTCGAAGTAGGTAAAAAGCTAGCTAAAACATTAAAAAAAAAATAACTTTCAATTAGCAAAAAAAAGCTATAACAGAAACTCAATAGTCTTAAAACCAATTAGTGAAAAAGAACTGACCATTCAAATAAATAGTCTCAAAATAAAAAGTGCTGGTGGTGAAGATAACATATCAGAAATAATCAAATTAAAACCATTAAAACATATGATTGATCTTATCTTCACAACCGGTGTCTACCCAGATACGTTTAAGTCCTCTATTATAGTGCCGATATTTAAGGGAGGGGATAGATGTTGGGTACAGAACTACAGACCTATCGCACTTACCAATACGCTGAGTAAACTAGTGGAAAAGTGCATTAAAGCAAGATTAATTGATTTAAGATTTTAAGCTTTCACGGCCATTAAGATATAAAGAACTTTCACTTTCGGGTTTAGACCGTGTTAATGGATTTTCACTTTCCGACGTTTCGCCTCTTACTACTAGAGACATCTTCAGGGATTAATCTGAAACTAAGTTTTGAATCAACTTGTGTCACTATTTATGACGAGTTGTGGTTATTCACCCGTGACGAGGTTTTTCCTATCAAAGACTTCCATATTGCAGGTAAGTGGTAACCAGTGTCCCGATTGATATTGTTAGGATGCTTGATGATTTCTATCGATTCCCGTATCTTCCTTGGCATTTTTCTGTTTTCTGTTAATATTTGTTTTGTTTCAGACAAATTGATTTTATGACCTGTTTCATGTACATGTTCGGCTACTGCCGATAAGGAAATTTATTTCTTTCTTATATTGCGCTCATGCTCTTGAAGTCTTGTAGAAATTTTTCTCTTAGTTTCACCTATGTAAACCGTACCACAGGAGCAGGGTATTTTATATACGCCTTCTGAACTCAGGGGTATTTTGTCTTTTGTTGAAGTCAAACATTGACCTAATTTTTGGTTGGACCGAAATATAGGCTTAATATTTGACTTCTTCAAAAGTTTACCTATTTTATCCGTGATACCGCTTACATAGGGAAGTATAACTTGTGTCTGTCTGTCATTGTCACTATTGTCCTGTTGTTTGGGTCTGGGATTTCTGTATTTGTATATGGTCTTATTAATGTCTTTTTTGGTATAACCGTTCATGGTCAAGGCTTTGGTTAGTTTAAGGAGTTCTGTGTCTAGGGAATTCTTGTCTGAAATCATGAAAGCCCTATGAACAAGTGAATTAACTACCGAGCGTTTTTGAGAGGGATGGTGATGTGAAAATGCGTTTAGGTATCTGTCAGTGTGGGTTTTCTTCCTGTATACCGAGTGTCCTATTGAGCCATTTTCCGTTTTGTAAACCAAAACGTCCAAAAAGGGAAGTGATCCGTTGTTCTCAATTTCAATCGTAAACCGTATAGATTTATGTTGGGAATTGAGGTGATTTAGAAAACCTTGAAGGCTTTCCATGCCATGGGGCCAAATAGCATAGACATCGTCTACGTATCTGCGCCAAATTTTAGGTTTTAATGGAACTGACTCAATAGCTTTTTTCTCGAAGTATTCCATGAAAGCTATTGAGTCATTTCCATTAAAACCTAAAATTTGGCGCAGATACGTAGACGATGTCTATGCTATTTGGCCCCATGGCATGGAAAGCCTTCAAGGTTTTCTAAATCACCTCAATTCCCAACATAAATCTATACGGTTTACGATGGAAATTGAGAACAACGGATCACTTCCCTTTTTGGACGTTTTGGTTTACAAAACGTTTTGGTTTACAAAACGGAAAATGGCTCAATAGGACACTCGGTATACAGGAAGAAAACCCACACTGACAGATACCTAAACGCATTTTCACATCACCATCCCTCTCAAAAACGCTCGGTAGTTAATTCACTTGTTCATAGGGCTTTCATGATTTCAGACAAGAATTCCCTAGACACAGAACTCCTTAAACTAACCAAAGCCTTGACCATGAACGGTTATACCAAAAAAGACATTAATAAGACCATATACAAATACAGAAATCCCAGACCCAAACAACAGGACAATAGTGACAATGACAGACAGACACAAGTTATACTTCCCTATGTAAGCGGTATCACGGATAAAATAGGTAAACTTTTGAAGAAGTCAAATATTAAGCCTATATTTCGGTCCAACCAAAAATTAGGTCAATGTTTGACTTCAACAAAATACCCCTGAGTTCAGAAGGCGTATATAAAATACCCTGCTCCTGTGGTACGGTTTACATAGGTGAAACTAAGAGAAAAATTTCTACAAGACTTCAAGAGCATGAGCGCAATATAAGAAAGAAACAAATTTCCTTATCGGCAGTAGCCGAACATGTACATGAAACAGGTCATAAAATCAATTTGTCTGAAACAAAACAAATATTAACAGAAAACAGAAAAATGCCAAGGAAGATACGGGAATCGATAGAAATCATCAAGCATCCTAACAATATCAATCGGGACACTGGTTACCACTTACCTGCAATATGGAAGTCTTTGATAGGAAAAACCTCGTCACGGGTGAATAACCACAACTCGTCATAAATAGTGACACAAGTTGATTCGAAACTTAGTTTCAGATTAATCCCTGAAGATGTCTCTAGTAGTAAGAGACGAAACGTCGGAAAGTGAAAATCCATTAACACGGTCTAAACCCGAAAGTGAAAGTTCTTTTTTAGATTTTAAGCTTTCACGGCCATTAAGATATAAAGAACTTTCACTTTCGGGTTTAGACCGTGTTAATGGATTTTCACTTTCCGACGTTTCGTCTCTTACTACTAGAGACATCTTCAGGGATTAATCTGATTAATTAATTAATCTTTCAGATTAATCCCTGAAGATGTCTCTAGTAGTAAGAGACGAAACGTCGGAAAGTGAAAATCCATTAACACGGTCTAAACCCGAAAGTGAAAGTTCTTTATATGTGAAAGTTCTTTATAAGATTAATTGATTTTTTAAACAAAAATGCTTTGTTGTCTAAGCGGCAGTTTGGATCTAAAAAGGGCAGTGGCACAGAGGACGCAATTTGTGAAGTACTTGAATTTGTTAACAACTCACTGAATAAAAAACTTAAGGTGGCTGCTGCCTTTCTTGATTTGGCCAAGGCATTTGACACTGTGTCACACCATATACTACTATCGAAACTTCATGACATGGGAATCGGGGGTAATACCTTCAACCTCATGAAGTCATACCTATCTAACAGGACCAAAAGGTAAAAATAAATGGTCATTTAAGTAGAGCAGAGATGGTAGAGTATGGGGTGCCACAGGGTACTGTCCTTGGGCCTTTGCTCTTTTTGATATATTTTAATGATTTCATCAAAGCAATTCACAATGTCACAATTGTGTGCTATGCTGATGACTCCGTAGTACTAGTAAATGGTGAGAGTTGGGATCAGGTTTTAAAAGATATGGAAACTGACCTTAGTAAGCTCAAGCTGTGGCTTGATAACAATCTATTAACACTAAACTACGAAAAGACTCACTATCTCGCTTTTGGACTAAATTCTTTAAATACTACTACTGATACTACTCTTAAAATTCACAACGAAGACTGCCTTAACAATTATCAGCCAAATTGTAAATGTAAAGCCGTAATTTCCCAAAAAGCGGTCACAAAATATTTGGGCCTTTATATGGATGGTAGATTAAAATGGGACGAGCATATTAATATGACGGTCAAGAGAATCAGAAAAACCATTTATAAGTTTTATGAACTTAGGAAATTTCTAAGTACTAAATTAATAAAAATAGTATATACTTATATAGTAGAATCTATCCTAAATTATGCTATTATTGCATGGGGCTCAGCGTGTAAAACCTTACTACAACCACTTATAGTAACACAGAAATTTGTTATCAAAGTTATGATTAACAAACCAAAAATTACCCCATCAGTACAAGTTTATAATGATAGTAACATTTTAAGAATAA
Organism: Brachypterus glaber; assembly: GCA_958510825.1. NCBI lineage: Eukaryota > Metazoa > Arthropoda > Insecta > Coleoptera > Kateretidae > Brachypterus > Brachypterus glaber. The sequence continues at coordinate 12,568 of CAUEHQ010000872.1, read as the reverse complement.
GAGAACTTTTCATTATCTCATCATTAAAAAAAAAAACATTTAAACGTACTGCCCCTAATTCTAATTTTAATACTGTACATTCACACAAAACAAGATCAACTTATCTAATAAATGTAGAGGTCCCTAAATTTTACTTCACAACTACTCAAAGAAATTTCTGCTACATAGGAGCCAAATTGTACAGCCTTTTACCTGTAGACATAAAAAATCTAAATTTTTATCTATATACCAAAAAAATTAAATTATGGACAAGACACAACTACCTAGATATATGTAATAAAATACACCTATTATCTGAATAGGTATTTGTAACAGCTTCGTGTTTGGTGGGTGCCCAGAAACCTAATTGTATTTATATCTGATTGTTAATTTATTTTTTGTCTAGTCCAAACTCGAGACCATAAGATTAACCATATCTCGTATATATCTATTATGTATTATTATCTTCCATAAGCCCACACAAGCCCTTAAGGACTTACGGGTATGGACGCAATGTAGAAGAAAATAATTGTAAAATTATTGACGAATAAATTTATTTATTTAAAAGTCAAAATTATAGTAAGTCTGGCAACGCTGTACTAGAATTAAAAAAATATATTTTAAGATTCTGAATGTATAAATAAATATTAACTAACTAAATATAAAGTTTTTCTGAGAGGTAATCGTATTTATCGAAGTATGACAGCATATTTCTAACTTAAAAATCTAACGTTAGATTACCGTTTGTAACTAAAGTTTGATTCTAACGTTAAATTTCTACTAGGGTTGCATATGCGGAATATCATTTTAATTAGATACTATTTGCAAATGCGTAACATGTTTTAACTCGTTTCTATTCGAATATGCGGAATATTATTTTCAATTAGATACTATTTGCAAATGTGCATCCGATTTAATTCGTTTCTATTTGCATATGCGGAATATCATTTTTAATTAGATACTATTTGTAAATGGGTAACATGTTTTAATTCGTTTCTATTCGCATATGCAGAATATCATTTTCAATTAGCAACTATTTGCAAATGCGTATCTGATTTAATTCGTTTGAACCTGTTTGAATCCGTTTTTGCGAGTTGAATATTCATTTTCGATTAGCATTTGCGAATTGATTCGGATTCGAACATATAAAAAATATAATATTTTTAATCCGTTTTAATTCGCAAACGCGTAATCAAATTTTGTATTGCTTCCCACCGACGTTTGCATAAAAAAGTCAATATAAGCTTATCTAGATGATGTATTTAAATTGTATACACATTATACGATTATCAATGGATAACATCGATAACATCCATTGAATAGGATACTTTGCCGCGGCCCGCGAGCTTCTTTAGACCACGGACTTGGAAACTTTTTATGCTATACCTACAAATAGTATAAAGGTCTCAACATATGCTAAATTCGCGTTTACACCGGAGTTAATAACACGTGTTAATAACATTTGTTGATAACTTTTTAAAAACGCTTCTGAATTTGTTGGTAACATTTCATGTTATCAACAAAAATCCCGTGTTTCTAACACAATTTTTTTTATCCACCAAGAGTCGGTAACATTATTTGATCTTCCGAGAGTGTTGATAACATTTATTATTAATAAATGTTACTGCACATTTTGGATGTTAATAACATTACCCCCTCCACGCCGCGCTCCGCCACGGTTCCACCGTCCTCCCATTTCAGTTGAAGTAGTTACCCATATAGCATCGGTCGTCCAATGGACGTCCATTTTAGATCCCTTTTAAGTACATTGGTCCACGGACTAATAATGGATGTACTATTTACGTCCATATATTTACATCCTTTGAACGGCTATTAGTGCACGTCCATTCGGTACCGATAATGTGTCACGTGTCCATTTTACGCCCATAATTTTTTAAGCTATATGTCTCGTGGTGCCATATACATTACACACGGATGTTCTGTATAAGACTTACAAAATTAAAAATAAAACGGTTTATACAATATTATACACTGTGTCCCACGGTAGACAAATCAGTCAAACTGTGGCGTTATTAACAAAGATATCAACATGAAACTTTTACCAGTCAATATGGACCTAATTATCTTCAATTGACCCAAAACAAAAGTTTTCTACTCTTTTTTGGTTTTGAGCTAGAGCTCCACACATGCAATTTTAAAAGCATAACAATACTTTCAAATGCCAAAATTTAAAAAAAAGTAACAATTTTTCTTTATCATATGATAGTTTTTTTCACTAAAAACAATAATTTTCGATTTAAATTCTTAATTTTATAAAACCTTAAAAAAGGGCAATTGCATAATGGAATGACCCCGCTATGGCAAAAGAGTAGGATGCCTTGAAATTAATTTTTTTAAATAATATATAATAAATGTCAAATTTGATTTTACATTATAATCAAAAAATTAACAAAGCAAGATTTTTATAAAACCAAGTTTTGCCAAAATGATAACTTTAGAAGTAAAGAAAGAAATAATTTTAACTTATGGAGAATGTGCTCGAAATTTAAGAGAAAAAAACGAGAAGAATAGTAGAAAAGTTCCCCGATGATGGTATTAGTTACTTTAGCGTACGAAGAATTGTTAATTTATTTTTGGATACTGGAGGAGTGAGGGACATAAAAAAAGTTTGCGAAAGTCCAGTAACCAAAGATCCTGAAACTATAACTATAATTCAAGAAGCAGTTATCAATGATCCCCACACGTCTACAAGGATAATCGCAAGGGAACATCATTTATCACGCACATCAGTTAGTAGGGTTATTAAAAATTCTAAATTACATCCGTATAAATTATGTCTTAATCAAGAGTTACATGGGAGGGATTTTGAAAATAGGGTTCGATTTTGTGATGAACTTTTGGAATTAACAGGGGATGACGAGGACTTTTCTACCAAAATTTTGTTTAGTGACGAATCTACATTTAAAAGCAATCGAGTTGTCAACAGGCATAACATGCATTATTGGTCTGTTGAAAATCCGCATTGGGTTAGGCATGTTGACAACCAGCGGATTTGGTCTTTAAATGTTTGGGGAGGGGTACTGGGGGATTCGGTTATTGGACCTTACTTTTTTAATGAGCATCTAAATGGGAATATGTACCTAAATTTTTTGCGTGATGAATTACCGGAACTTTTAGAAGACGTACCACTAAATTTGCGAAATGACATAATTTTTATGCAGGATGGGGCTCCTGCTCATTTTTTTCATGAGGTGAGGACTTTTTTGGATGAGACATAATACATGGATAGGTCGTGGTGGTCAAATTGCCTGGTCAGCAAGATCACCCGATTTAACCCCGTGTGATTTTTTTTTGTGGGGATTTGCAAAGGACAGGGTTTACCGACAAGCTCCCACCACTCCTGAAAATATGCGTCAAAGAATCGTTGAAGCATTTAACGAAATAACACCGGTAATGCTTCAACGAGTCAGACATAATTTTGAAAGTAGGCTTTTTATGTGTATTCAGGAGGATGAGAGAACTTTTGAACATTTACGAAACGACTATGACTAACTACTTTACAAAAAGACAGATAGATACACAGACAGACTCAGACATCTAAACAAAATTAAATTGCTTTATCGTGTTAAAAATGGGGGCTTCTTATGTAGACGATGTGGAGAAGAGGATCATATTAACTTGCTGCTTGATTTGAATCCATTTGAATCGTGGAAGACTCGCAAAGAATTAGAATTATTTGCTAATAATAGATTTTGTGAAATGGCATTTATATTCCCATGATTCTCTGAAGTTAGATGCGTAATTTTGACCTTTTTTCATCAGAATAGGAGTGATTTGGGAAAACCTAAGGACTAACATGGATTTATTTGAAATATTGTACAAAACAATTCTAATAACTCTGAAAATATTGTAGAAAGGCGTAATATTTTGTAGATGTATGAAATTTGACACAATGATGAGTTAATTAATTCAAATATCATAAATACGTCTTGCGTTTCGCATATTAATAAATAATATTAATAATAACAATCAATTTGATATTTTAACTTATGAGAATTATTCTTAGTATCATTTAACTTTTAATTCCAACCAAATTGTACGTAATTAATTACATAACAATAAATTAATTGACTAAATTGCCCATAATATGACAGTTTTTTTCCTTTGTTCTTCTGTATTTGGTCTAATTTTGGTCTGGTTTGGTTCAAAAAAACAAAACAAACGACTAAGAACAAAATCACGAAGTAGGACTAGATGAAGTGACCCTAATATGCAGGGCCGGACAGAGCCAGCCCGGGCCCCAATGCATCTTTTTACTCGGGCCCCCATTTTTTCAAAACATAATTGTCCCATGCAGGCCTGCAGCTAAGGCACTGAGGGCCGAAGCGGCGCCCCCATTCATTAACTAAGCGCCGCAGTCGAAAATTTTTCCAAATTATGTTAATTTCTGACTGTTTTATTTTCATAGTTCAGCAAGCTTAAGTATGTAAAAAAATTTTTTCAATTTTGATGGCTCTGGCGCCGCAGGCAATTTTTTTACAAATTTTAAGCTTGAACTAAAAAAAATACGTAGGTAAATTAGCCCTAGCGCCGCGGGCGAATTTTTTTACAAATTTTAAAACACTAGTAACAGTGCACTATTATTTTTTACAAAAATCCAAAAAGGCTTAAGCGCTGCCGCGGCGAAATTTTTTCTATTGCCCATTTGGAACGAGATCTACTCATTTGCTCATTTTGACGCCTTATCGATCTGGGGGAGTATAAATAAATAAACTGTTTATTAAAAACTTCTGTCGCCGGGCCCCTTCGAGCCCGGGCCCCGGGTAATCTGTACTCCCTGCACCCCCCTGAATCCGGCCCTGCTAATATGAACCAGCTGCAACTTCATGCAACTGCGAGGGAAGGGTGTTCTTTAGAAGCTAATTAATTATGTTTTTTAAAATCTCATAATTATAAAACATGTTTTATCATAAGTTGTCCAATAGGTTTTATAATAACTTGCTTTACCAATACTTTCATTATGATATAGACTTGACTTTGTAGTATAAAATACCCTAGTCCACAAGGTCCTTACTAAGTCTGTTTATTTCGGGCACTGGTTCACTTTTAAATAAAGTTATCTCGGTTAAAAACATTTGTTTTATTAAAAAATAAGTAACAAACATGTAAAAAGTGTCTAAAAATTTGAGCAGCCTCTCTTGCGAAGAATCAAGCGTAACTAGTCTGAGCGATTTCAACTTCCCCTAGCGTCTTTTCTAGGATAGGTGGAAGGGGTATTTCGATTCCCCTTTTTTGATCTTAACATGGCCCCCCCTTTGGAAATCTTCAGATTTTCAAAAACAAGCTATTGAGAGTCTGTGTGAATTGGAAGGGGGCAAAGCTTTGTGTAAGCCCTTTTTATGGTGCCAGTGGGCGTTTTGATTGAAGCAACTCTTGATATGTTGTCATTTCCGGGATGCAAGGCAATGACTCTGCCTAATTTCCATTTTAAAGGTGGTAAGTCGTCTTCTTTGATGAGCACTAATTGTCCCAGCTTTAAAGAATCGTAGGAGCTACTCCACTTCACCTTTTGCTGCAGTTCAGTGACGTATTCCTTGGACCACCTTTTCCATAGTGATTCGGTAATCTGTTGAACTCGTTGAAAGTTTGAAAGTCGATTATTTGGTATATCTTCGTATGTTATGTCAGGAACGGAAGTTATCTTTCGCCCAATTAAAAAATGTGATGGAGTCAATGGAGAGAAGTCATTGGGATCAGAGGAAAGAGGAGTTAGGGGCCTTGAATTCAGTACCGCCTCTATCTGAGTAAGGAGTGTGTACATTTCTTCAAAGGTAAGTATCGCTTCCCCTGCAGTTCGTCTTAGGTGGTATTTCATTGATTTTACTCCAGCCTCACATAGCCCGCCAAAGTGGGGTGAAGAAGCTGGAATAAAGTGCCATTTCACTTCATTCATTTGAAGAATTTCAGAAAGCTTAAGACAGTTTTCTTTCAAAAATTCTCCGAGATTCCTTAACTCAGATGCAGCACCCACGAAATTGGTCCCGTTGTCAGAATATACATTGGAGGGACAACCTCGTCGTGCAACAAAACGCCTAAATGCCGAAAGAAAACATTCAGAAGTTAAATTTGAGACAAGCTCAAGATGAATAGCTCGGGTTGAAAAGCATACAAATAGAGCTATGTAACATTTTGAAATTTTGCATCCTCTCCCTTTTCGATCCTTTATTTTTAAAGGTCCGGCGTAGTCCACACCTGTATTGTAAAATGGGGGAGAGGGTGTGACGCGATTTGCAGGTAAGTTTCCCATAATAGCAGTTATGGGTTTGGGTTTAACTTTAAAACAAGTAATGCACTCATGTACAGTCTTTTTCGCTAGGTTTTTTCCTAAAATTGGCCAAAAGGTCTCACGAATAGAGGTAAGTAGTAACTGAGGCGCAGCGTGCAATAAACGTTTATGCTCACGAACAAATAATAGTTTTGTAAATTCATGATTAGATAAGAGTAAAAGAGGGTATTTTTTATTGTAGTGAAAATTTGAGTTTTTTAGGCGACCTTCCACTTTGATAACTCCACAGTCGTCTAGGAAGGGAGACAAAGGTATTAGTCGGCTTTTTTTGGGTAATTCTTTATCGTAAGACAATGAACCAAGCTCTAAAGGAAAGCTCTCTCGTTGTGATATTTTAGCTAAGCAAATAAGTGAGTTTTTTATTTCATTAGGAGTTAGTATACCGCGTAGGCGTTCAGATTCTGGGAGTAGACAATTTTTCGCAAAACGTAAACACCAAGCAATAATACGTTGTAGTTTATTGAGATCTGAGTATTTAGAAAAAGAGAAAGGCTCTAATGTTTTGAGAGAGAAAGAATGCTTTAATTTCTTAAATTCGGGGACTTCGGTTAACTGTAAATTTGGCAACGTAGGCCATTCCGAACTGGGTAGGCTTAAAAATGGAGGACCGTGCCACCACATATTATCGTGTTGGAGGTCTTTAGGACTTATTCCTCTAGAAAGGATATCGGCGCAATTAAGATTAGTGGGTACGTATCTCCAGTTATTGATATTAGTTAAGTCTTGTATTTGGGATTTGCCACAAATGTTTGCAATAGGTTAGGAGTTGTTTTGAGCCAACACAAGACTATAGTGGAGTCACACCATAAGGTAATGTTGCTATTCTGTATGTTTAAAGACTCTTTGACTTTGCATACAAGTTTAGCCAATAAAAGTGCAGCACAGAGTTCAAGTCTCGGTATAGTCGTAGTCTTTATAGGGGAAACTTTACTTTTAGAACATAAAAGATTACTAGCGACATGGCCTTGAGAATTTTTAGATATTAAATAGATACATGCACCATAGGCTCGTTCAGAGCTATCACTGAAGCCGTGAAGTTCAAATTCTAAATAATCAAAAAGTAGCACATGTCTAGGTATTTTAAGGGAATTTAGTGTAGACAGATCCTGCCTAAACTGAATCCATTTGGTATGTATATTTTGAGGAACCGTTTCATCCCAAGAGATTTTCTCCAACCATAAAAGTTGCATTATTATTTTTGCCATAACAATACAGGGGCCTAAGAGACCTAGGGGATCAAATATTTGTGAAATATCCGAGAGTATATTTCTCTTAGTAACCTTGTTATAGTTAGATATAATTTTTATGTCATAGGTAAGACTATCGTTATTACTGTCCCAGATGAGACCTAGGGTTTTACAATTTTCGTTTTTTCCCAAGATTAATGGGCTATTAATTAAAATAATATTAGGATCAAGATCGGATAGAATGTTTGGACTATTTGACACCCATTGTCGTAAAGGGAGTTGTGCAGAGCTTAAAACTTTGGTTACACCTTTTGTAATGTCTATAGCCTCTTCCAAGGAGTCTGCTCCGGTAAGCATGTTATCTACATAAAATTCTTCTTTGATAACCCTGGAAATATTGGGCATTGAACTTTCAATGTCAATTCCAAGTTGATATAGGGAGCGAATTGCGAGAAAGCTAGCAGAAGAAGTACCGTATGTGACGGTGTTTAATTCATAAGTATCAATAGGTTTATCGGAAGAAGACCTCCATAGAATTCGTTGCAGATGCCGATCTTCTGGACGAACCAAAATTTGTCTGTACATTTTTTCAATGTCGGCGGATATTACGAATACATATTTTCTAAATCGAAGTAAAATAGAAAACAGGTCCTTTTGAATAGTTGGGCCGACCATTTGTATATCGTTACATGAATAGCCCGAGTCTGTGATCATCGAACTATCGAAAACGACCCTTAGCTTAGTCGTTAGGCTGGTTTCCTTTAGGACCCCATGGTGGGCCATAAGGTAGCTAACTTGAGAGCCATTAGCATTGGGATTTATTTTTGACATATGATTAAGGGATTCATATTCATTTAAAAAGGTAACATACTTTTCTCGGAATTCAGGGTTTTTCTTTAGCTTTCTTTCTAAAGATAATAACCTTTTGTGAGCAAGCTCCTCAGAATTGCCTAACAAATCCTCAGAGCCCTTTAAAGGGATAGAAACTACGAATCGACCTGTTTCATCGCGATACGTAGTCCTTTTAAAATGTTCCTCGCAAAGGCGCTCTTCACTGGAAAAGACCCTTTTGGCAGGTAACTCCTCAATATTCCAAAATCTATCAAGAGAGTTTTCTAGTGTAGGAACATCTTTAGTGAAACCGCAATAAGTTGTATTGCTGCTATATATAGGGTTATCAGGGTAATTTACTGGCCCGGCAACCACCCAACCAAGGCGCGTTTTTTGCAAAATAGTACCTGTTTCAAGCTTAAACTGACCCACGCATGTGAGGGTCCAAAATAGTTCACAACCGATGAGTATATCAATAGGGTTTGGCTCATAAAATGTATCATCAGCTAATTTGAAATATGACGGGATTTTTAAAGCATCAATATTAACAGGGTTTTGGGGTAGGTGTGACGTCACCTCTGGTACTATCAAACATGTAAGCTTATTTTCGTAATTATTAAATAGGGACTTAAACTTTACAATACACTTTTTATTAGCTTGGGATTTTGTTTCATTTAAACCACCAATCGTGATGTTTACGTTTTCAGTAGGCAAGTTTAGCCTTTTACATAGGGTTTGAGTCAAAAAATTACTTTCTGAACCCGCATCAAGTAAAGCGCGCACTATATGCCATTTATTATTTGAATCTAGTACCTTTATTTTGACAGTAGACAACAATACGTTTTGTGAAACTTTTGCGCTCAAAGAAAAGTTATTAACTGTGTCACTAGTTTCGGGATTACTGGTATCAACTTTATTAGCCCTTTCGATATGTAATAAAGTGTGATGTTTTGCTTTACAAGTACGACAGTTACTGGATCGACAATCTTTCGATGAATGTCCATTTCTTAAACAATTAATACAAACTCCTTTAGCCTTTACTTGTTTTATCCTTTCAGATACATCAAGCTTAATAAACGCATCGCAATTTTGAATATAATGATCTTTACTGGTGCAAAATGTGCACAGGGGTTTCTTGACAAAAAATGATTTTGTGTTTTGGGATTTTACTTTAGAAGACCTATCTGAACTTGAACTAGTGTTTCTTTCAAGTGTTTCTAGAAGATCAGCTTTATTTTTTAAAAAATCCTTTAATTGATTAAAAGTCGGTTTTAAGGGCTTATGTTGCTCCCAGTCGCGTGCAGTAGCCTTGTCTAATTTTGAAGAAACAATAAAAATCAACAGGGTGTCCCAATATTCAATGGGTTGATTAAGTGCCTGAAGAGCACGTAAATGTTTAGAGATTTCGTCAATAACCTTTCTAATTTGAGTAGAGCTTTCCTTTGTGACAGGATCAAAATTAAAAATGCCTTTGACGTGGTTAAAAATTAGCAAGTTGTCGTTATTGTACCTTTCGCAAAGAATATCCCATGCTATGTCGTAATTATTTTCATTAAACTCTAAAGCCTTTATGACGTCAGCAGCTTCATGAGACAGACTTGCTCTGAGATAATGAAACTTTTGAATATTGTTAATATTTCGGTTTCTATGAATTAAACTTTCATAGGTATCCCTAAACTCTAGCCAGGTTTCAAAAACTCCAGAGAATTTTGGAAGTTGTATTGTCGGTAATTTAATTCCTTGTAAAAACGAGTTATCAACAAAGGAATGTTGGGGTCGAGTAATATTTTGAGAATGAAGTACTGGCTGACCTTGAGCAGGCAAAGGGTTCTGTTTTAAAGGTATATGAGGTGGCACTACAGATTGTCTCTGAAGTGGCATTTGATTTTGTTCAAAATGCATTTGAGGTTGCACAACGGATTGTCTCTGCAATGGCGGTGAAATATGTTCAAACATATGAGCTTGCACCATAGGTCCGAGCTGGGGTGGCATTGGATTTTGATCAAAAAACATTTGTGGTTGCACCTGGGGTGGCGTTGTATTTTGCTCAAAAAACATTTGTGGTGACACCACAGGTTGAACCCGGGGTGGTAAGGTAGCACGAAGAACCGTCTCGTTCGAGCGCTGAGTTTCGGAACCGCCGGAGGCTTGGTCAAACGGGACCTTTGTATTTATTTTGGATAAAAATAAAGTTTTAGCTTTACTTAAAATATTATAGTATTCGGTTTCAAACTTTTCTCTTTCAGAAAACTCTTTGTCAAGGTTGTCCGAAATGAGGTCAATTTCTTTTTGTATTTCGTCAAACTCGCCTAAGAGGTAATGCATTCGGGATATGCGATCGTCTAATTGTGTTAAATCAGATTGTGTACACAAATCTTAAATAAACTTGGTTTCTACACTATCTAAATAATTCGAAAAAATAGTAATTTTTGCTTGAGCTGAGGCTCGTTTTCGCAGAAGAACCTCCATAGTTAATTTATTAAAAGTACTTAAAAATAATAAAAATAATACTTTAAATCCTACTTTTTCCGTATTTAAAATTAAAGAAAATGCGTATTTTGTTTTAAATACACGTAGCAGAAAAAAGCGGTAATGTAAACAAGCAAAAAATAAAGGAACGGACTCACAGGTTTGAATATTCCAGTCGGCCAGGTCTGTAGTCAACACTTGTGGCGTGGTGTCTAACGAGTGCGGAGCGTTGTGATTGGCTGGCGTCGAAAGAGCTTCGAGGTGCGCGTCGTTGACTTAGCTGGGACGCTGTACTATTGCATCATTTGGAAACCGGACAATATTTTTCGTTATTTTTTCAAAATGCACAAAATGTTTGATTGTTAGAAGTTCAATCGAACGAAGAACTGTCTCATAACAATGTTTTTTAGGTATTTCACTTGTTAGAAGCTTAATTTGCACTAAACTGTCTCTTAACAAGATTTTCACGGTTTTCCACGAGGTTTATCGCGTAAAAAGTCAATAATTATCTGCGGAGAAGGACCATAATGTTTATTTCGGGCACTGGTTCACTTTTAAATAAAGTTATCTCGGTTAAAAACATTTGTTTTATTAAAAAATAAGTAACAAACATGTAAAAAGTGTCTAAAAATTTGAGCAGCCTCTCTTGCGAAGAATCAAGCGTAACTAGTCTGAGCGATTTCAACTTCCCCTAGCGTCTTTTCTAGGATAGGTGGAAGGGGTATTTCGATTCCCCTTTTTTGATCTTAACAAAGTCTAAGTAAAAATCTAATTTATAACATTAGATTTGACATTTATTTTTATCGTGAACGTCATATTTGCAAACATTTATTTTCATAGCATCCTTTTTTTTACATTAGCGAGGTCATTCCATAATGCACTTACCATTTTTTACCGTTTTCTAAAATTAAAAATTTAAATAGAAAACTATTGTTTTTAGTAAAAAAAACTATCATATGATAAAGAAATGATATTATTTTTTTTTAATTTGGCGTTAAAAAATGTTATTATGCTAAAAAAAAATTCTGTTTGTTGCTCTAGCCTAAAAACAGAAAAAAGTACAACACTTTTTTCTGGCGTAAATTGAAGGTAACTAGGTCTATATTGACTGGTAAAAAATATATTTTAATAGCTTTGATAATAACGCCACAATTTGACTGATTTGTCTACCGTGGGACACCGTGTATACGAGGGGCTGACCGCGAGGAAATCTTTTGTACAAGCCAAAGGAACTCAGGAGGAACTCTGGACGAACTCAGGAGGAACTCCGAGGAACTCTGGAGGAACTCCGAGGAACTCTTTGCAAAAAGGAGGAACTCTTTGCAAAATGGAGGAACTCTTTGCAAAATGGAGGAACTCTTTGCAAAATGGAGGAACTCTTTGTAAAATGAAGGAACTCTTTGTAAAATGAAGGAACTCTTTGCGAAAAGGAACTGCTTTGTACAAATTTCAGACTCGGTAGAAACAATTATTATTTATTACCCATATGGATTAACGTTCTTATGTTCAAACTTTATAAAACATCCTACCTTTGGGCGCCAATTTTTATTTTTTCCTGAAGGGGTAGCGCCAATTTTTGCCCTGAAGGGGCTCCCAAGTTTGGCAGAAACCGTCAGGGACAAAGCTTTTTTTTTTCCTGAAGGTAATTTTGGGGCGCCAATTTTCGTCTTGAAGTGGCGCCAAGTGTGGTAGAAATCGCCAGGGACAAAGCTTTTTTCCTGAAGGTAATCTTGGGGCGCCAATTTTTGTGTTGAAGGAGGGCGCTAAGTTTGGTAGAAACTGTCAGGGACAAAGC
>CAUEHQ010000871.1:0-15649 GCA_958510825.1 Brachypterus glaber | reverse complement strand
AAATACCCAAGGGGTATTTTAAAAACCTTTGCAGTCAGAAATCAGAGTTTAAGTTTAAAGTGTCGAAGATTTGAGAAGAATGTACGTAGAAATTATGCCTCATCTTGAAACAGTACCTGGAACAATTTCATTTTATAAAGCCAATCACAGGTAAGATAACCAAATATTAATTAATGTAACTATCTTTGTTTTTTTCCTAGGCTTTTATGTATGTTTTCCTTTCTCTTTTTAGGACAATTCAGTAGCTTGCTGGAAGATTTCAAATGACAAGTATGATGAGCCTTCTTTAAATCATGCCCTCACCAAGCCCCCAGACCATCCGAAACTTTAAGTGTTTTTTGGTGGAATGTCTGTTGTTGTTAGATTGGCAAAACAGCAGATATGTTGCAATGGTCACCAAGGGCGTAGATGAGGGGGGTAATGGGGGTAATTACCCCCCCATAGGCGTGGGCGCCAATTTTGTTTGCAGGGCGCCAAGTTTGGTAGAAACCGTCAGGAACACAGTTTTTTTTATTGTTGGTATTTTTTTGGGGGCCAAGTTTGGTAGAAACCGTCAGGGACAAAGCTTTTGTCTTAGGCTATTTTTTTGGGCGCCGTCATTTTTTTTGTAGGGGAGCCAAGTTTGGTAGAAACCGTCAGGGACAAAACTTTTTTTATTGATGGCATTTTTTGGGGGGCATTTTTTTTTGTAGGGGCACAAAGCTTTATTTTAGGGTGTTTTTTCTTTTGCTAGGGCTTTTAGGCTTGAAAGGCCGGCCCTGGGTATTACCCCCCCATAGAAGAAAAAGATCTACGCCCTTGATGGTCACCGACGTCTACAGCGACGAATCAGAAGTGAATGTGTCACTCCTGATGCCAAGGCTTCCAGCCAAGGAGCTAAATTGTCCAAAAGAAAAAAAACTGCAATAATTCCACTCCCACATGTACTTTGTGAAGTAGCACTTGATGAGAAGTCTAACAAAATATATTTGACTTCCTCGGATCTTGAAAAAATGTACACTCTGAGAATTTTGAGAAGGCCTCATTAAAGGCTCATATTATTTTTTTTTTCAAATAAAAATAAATTTAATTCCACTGAAGTGGCTAATAAAGTGCATATAGTGTGGAGTAGAGTTGTTACGGGGTAGAGATGTTATGGAGTAGATATGTTACGGAGTAGAGTTGTTATGGAGTAGGGCTGTTATGGAGTAGGGATGTTATGGAGTAGAGAAATTTAGAGTAGAGATGTTAGTCTGCCAAAAAATTGAGATTTTTGAAAAAAAAAAACAAAAACCTCAAATTTTAAAGCCGCGCAGTTTCTAAACGGTTCGTCCTAAAAATATTTGCGAATGCTCATTGGATTAGTTGATTCTTTCTCTACAAGATGCATGAATCGAATAGCAAAAGAAAACATTTTTTGACCATTTCCCCAAGATTTGGAACTTTTTTGATAAATTTTGAGTGTTTTTGACCCATATTTTTGTAGATATTTGTCGTAGATCAAATCTGAGACCATTTTATTGTTCCTTGGTCAATTTTACACTAGAAACCCAAATTTCAGCCTTTTAGTTCAAAAAACACCTGCGTAATCAAAAATACCCAAATTCAAGTCAAAAATTTGAAAAAAAAAAGAAAAATGGCTACAGCTTAGCCAATAAATTTTTGCGGGACCTAATATTTTGGCTTTTGACTACTCTCTGGGTGGGTAATATGCCCACCAAAATTCAGCCAAATCGGAGGGGGTCGATGCAAGGCCGTATCCAGGGGGGGGGATCCCCCCCCCGAAATCCTCAAATTTTATACGAAAATCTAAAAAATTTTTGAAGCTTCTCCGGGATCCGGGTTCAAGGCCCGGCGTTGATAGTTTCTTTTGGCTTATAATAAATAGTTTATACTTTATTTTTACTGACCAAAATGATAAGGGCACAAAGCAAAGCAAATATGCACACTCTTTTCCAAGTGGACCATACAGACTCAAAATAAAAATTTTCGCCTGCGGCGCTAGAGTTTTCTTGCATTTAAACTTTAAATAGTAACACTTTTAAAATTAAAATAGACTATAAAATTTCTAAAAAAAATTGCCTACCGCGCTATAGCTTTTTTACTCCCCCAGAACAATAAGGGCACAAAGCGAAGAATAAGGCAGGCTCTTTTCCAAGTCTACCAATCACCTTCAAATTCGTAAAAAAATTCGCCTGCAGCGCTAGAGTTTTTTTTGCATTTAAACTTTAAATAGTAACACTTTTAAAATTAAAATAGACTATAACATTTGTAAAAAAATTCGCCTGCTGCGCTATAGCCTTTTTGCTCCCTCAGAACGATAAGGACACAAAGCGAAGCAAATATGCAGGCTCTTTTCCAATTCGACCATACACCTTCAAATTCGTAAAAAAATTTCGCCTGCGGCGCTACAGTTTTTTTGCGTTTAAACTTTAAATACACTTTTGAAATTAAAATAGATTACAATATTTCTAAAAAAATTCGCCTGCGGCGCTATAGCTTTTTTACTCCCCCAGAACGATAAGGGCAAAAACGAAGCAAATATGCACCCTCTTTCCAAGTGGACCTATACAGATTCAAATTCGTAAAAATTTTCGCCTGGGGCCCTAGAGTTTTCTTGCATTTTAACTTTAAATAGTAACACTTTTAAAATTAAAATAGACCATAAAATTTCTAAAAAAAATCGCCTACCGCGCTATAGCTTTTTTACTCCCCCAGAACGATGGCACAAAACGATGAAAATATGCAGGCTCTTTTCCAGGTGGACCATACAGCTTCAAATTCGTAAAAAAATTTGCCTGCGGCTCTAGAGTTTTCTTGCATTTAAACTTTAAATAGTACCCCCTTTAAAACTTAAATAGACTATAAAATTTCTAAAAAAATCGCCTGCGGCGTTATAGCTTTTTGCTCCCCCAGAACGATAAGGCCACAAAGCAAAGCATATATGCAGACTCTTTTTCAAGTGGACCCTACAGCTTTAAATTCGTAAACAATTTCGCCTGCGGCGCTAGAGTTTTCTTGCATTTAAACTTGAAATACTTCTGAAATTCAAATAGGCTATAAAATTTATAAAAAAAATCGCCTGCGGCGCTATAGTTTTTATAAGTTCTTTTTTATTGGAGTTTATAAAACCTAAGATTGAAATTTGTCAATATTTTCGCCTACGGCGCTAGAACTTATACCACTGTTTTCAAATTTAAATAGACTAGCACAGTTGTAAAATCTTTTACCTGCTGTGCTAGGGCTTTCTTATTTTTTTTATTTGAATTTTTAAAACTTGAGTTTTACTACATTGAATTAAAAAAAGGCCGGAAATTAACAGAAGTAAAAAAAAACATGAAAAAATTTCTCCTGAGACACAATTTTCATTCTTTTCGAGATTTAGGGAAAAAATGTTTTGGCCCCCCCCCCCCCGAAAAAAAATCCTGGATACGCCCTTGGGTCGATGTCAAGTGTGGCTGTTCTTAAATAATTTTACTCCTTGCGTTATTTGGGAAAATGCAATATACCATCCACCGTGAATAGTATGGGAGATTTAGTTCAGCGGTCAATGGCATCGATATAGCCTGACACTGATCTAATGATCGTGAGTTCAAACCTCACTGGCGCCGATTGCCTTTTTCAGTTAATTAATAATTGAAATTTGGCGAAGGCGTACTCCCTAGATATATTGGTTCGAAAGTCAATTAAAGCCGGTGGTTCCCTCTACTACTAGCCCACACAAGTCCTGGACTTAGGGGATGCTTAATTAAGTAGAATAGTACGAGGTTAAAAACAAACATAAACATATGATTAAATGCGTATCTTTACATACTGTTGTCATAAAATGTACACAGTATCTACATGGCTTGTTTATTTATATTTTTCTCATTTAGCCCAAAACTTACCTTTAAAACGATATCCTTCTATTAAGGTAACGTATTTTTCAAACAGGCCAGAATTTGAAAAGCAAATTATTTTATAAAATATTTCGTCTCCATTTAAATATAACATGCTCCAGGCAATATTTTATAAATCATTTTTTAAACACCTCTTATAAAGAAATTACGACAAATTATTTTATAAGATGTTTAACAATTTAGATTACAGTTTTCTCCGACATTTGGTTATGGTTACAGTGTATGTAATCTACAGCACTCCAGTCAGTTGTTTTATAAATCTGAATGTTAAAAAAAATACATAGAAATATTTAAAAAAAAAACATAGAAATATTTAAAAAAAAACTGTATAAATAAAGGCAGTAGTCAGTTTTTTTTATTAATTTTTTCCTCGAGATTTAAATTTTTTTCTAGGCATCTGGGGTGGATGTAATTACCCCCAGTACCCCGCGGTTAAGAGCTTGTGTAATAGAAGGGAATTGGGAAAATATGGATTTTAATAAATGGCATATAAAATTATTTTCTACACCTACAAAGACTAGGCATTTATTTATTGGGTAAATAAAAATAATAAAAATACAATAAAAAATAAATATACAAAATATTCTTAATTTAATTAAATATGGCTAACATTTATTGTTTTATCTGTAGGGTAGTTTTATGAAAATCTCTAAACTAGGTTTGGTACCAAACTGGCTAAGTGGTAAAATCACAATATTTAGTGATAGCTTATACTGCCCTCTAAGCTAGAACGCGGTAACTCCATTTGTTGCGTTTTCAAAATATTACATCAGAAAAACGTCACTATGCGACAAATGGAGTTACTGCTTTCTAGCTTAGTAGGGCAGTATAGTTCTCAGATATTCTTTTTTAATTTTAATTTAGGATAAATACACGGTGTATTTGAAATAGGGTCGGAAATTTTAACAGATGGTTTTACATCATAAAAATGACAAAAAGTTCCTATAAACATATGTCTAAAAATGCGTCATAAGGGAGCTACGCCCCTTTGAAAGTGGCTAAAAAAATCGGTTTTTATTTAATAACTCAGGAACCCTTTGAGATATATTAACGAGGTTTTGCACGTGAATTAATCCTAATAAGGCCCATCTTTGTATGTAATTTTCACGTACTTATTTAAACCAGGGGTGTGCGAAACGGGGGGGGGGCTTATCATTTTTTTGTCCCAAACTTTTTTCTGTGTAACTTTTTTGCAATTTTATTTTCGAAATATGATTCCCCAGGTCAAAATACATAAAAAAGGTACTCTTGTTGTAATACTGTAGGATTAATCGTTTTCGAGAAAAATTCATTTGAAGGTGAAATTCCACGGTTCGAGGACGAAAAATTAAATACTAAAATGTTGAAAACCAAAATTTTAATAATGCAGGGCGAATGTACATTAAAAACTAAGAAAAAAACTCATATACAGGTACTTCCAAAAATGAATCCTAATGGAGCTATGGTCTCCTAAATATGCACCATTTTTAAAGGGCTATGGTAGCTTTAAAAGCGTTTTTTCGACCTATATGTATGGAAACTTTTTTTCTTAGCTTTTGATGTAGAATAACATTGCATCATTAAAATTTTGGTTTTCGACATTTTAGTATTTAATTTTTCGTCCTCGAACCGTGAAATTCCACCTTCAAATTAACTTTTCTCGAAAACGGTTAATCCTACAGTATTACAACAACAATACCTTTTTTTATGTATTTTGACCTGAGGAATCATATTTTAAAAATAAAATTGCAAAAAAGTTACACAGAAAAAAGTTTGGGACAAAAAACTGATAAGGACCCCCCTTTTCGCACACCCCTGGTTTAAATAAGTACGTGAAAATTACATACAAAGATGGGCCTTATTAGGATTAATTCACGTGCAAAACCTCGTTAATATATCTCAAAGGGTTCCTGAGTTATTAAATAAAAACCGATTTTTTTAGCCAATTTCAAAGGGGCGTAGCTCCCTTATGACGCATTTTTAGACATATGTTTATAGGAACTTTTTGTAAAATTTTATCATGTAGAATCACCTGTTAAAATTTCCGACCCTATTTCAAATACACCCTGTATATTTATTTAATAAATAATTTATGATTTAAATGTATTACCTCCTATTGATTTTTTATGACATAATTTTATCATAAGTAGTCGCACTTGAAATATGTATATGCACTTAGGGGGAGAGGATGTAACATTACGTAACTCTCTTTATTATTTTTAAATGAATAAAAACGGTTTGTTTTTTCACCCAATTTTTTTAGGTGGTCTTGGCAACGTTACTTATTTATAGAGAGGGTAACTGTCAGAGCGTTACAATTAGAAGGGGTACAAAATTACAAAATTTTGCATTACGTATTTAAAGTGTGATCTGAATGATAAAATTATATTTCGCTGTTCTTTCACACCTTTTTTTTGCAACGGATTTTTAAATCGCCTGAATTTTTTTGTGCGTTCCTACATGCAAGTTAACCACACTCAGGGACGAAGCTAAGGGGGGTAAGGGGGGCCTAAAATTGAGTGGCAGAGTTTGGTAATTGGTGGTAGAGTAGGTAATATTTACTAGTAGAGTTGGGATATTTATAGAGTTGGAAAAATTGGCAGAGCAGTTGGAAAAATTTAGTGGTAGAGTTGGGAAATGTCAATCAAATTTTCAGAAGAACTTTTTTGAAGTGTGGACCTTTTTTCTTAGTCATCAAAATTTTTCTGGGGTGTTTTTCCGGTTTTTCAAAATGGTTGGAAAATTCCTGAAAAAAGTTGGGAAATACCTTAGTTGGGAAATTTTTAAAGGGGCAAAGATGTTCAGAAAAACCATGATATATGCGTAAAACTATAGGTATCCAACTTTCTAGTTCTATGGTATTTCCACAGACTAACGATGCCCCCTCTTGCTAGATCAATTAGAGTCAAGGTCTGCAAGTATGCCATTATCCCTGTGTCTTTTGGGTAAATTTGATCGATTGCAGTCTTGTATAAAACAATAAAATAAAAAGCTATTTTTTTTAAACAATTTTGTTATTTTAAGTTTTTTCTTACTTCATTAGTTTTTAAAATATGGCTATTTTTGCAGTTCTGCAACTTTGACGTGCTATAACACAAAAACAAATGCATAGTTACCAAAAAAATATTTGTTGGCCTAGTTTTGGCGCTTAGTTCCTTTTTAACAAAAAAAAATAAGACACCTTTTTTTTAATAAAAGTTAAGTTTTAAGTTATATTTTTTGAATTTTGATTATATCTCTCGCCGTTAACGATAAAATGACAAAAAACTGCTTTTTATTCAAAAATAGAAAAAAATCACTTTTTAACCATACATTATAAAAGTTTCAAAACTTTGTTAACTGTCTGTCCAAAATGCGATAATTTGTTTTGTATAAGACTGCAATCGATCAAATTTACCCAAACACAGCGAAAATAGCGTACGTGCAGACCTTCACTATAATTGATCTAGCATGCGGGAGCATCGTTAGTCTGTGGAAATAACCTAGAACTAAAGAGTTGGATACCTACTACCATAAAAAGCAGTAACTCCATATTTAATAAAACTCCCTTGTGTTATAGCTAGAATCGAGAAAGTGGGCGTATAGCTTTAGATTTGAAGTACCTTTATTATAACACAAGTAAGCAATCATTAATTATTTATTTAAATAAAAAAATGTCACTTACTGCTTTTTAGTTTAGTATCCCGTAGTCAAAATTTTTAGGAATGTTAAACTAAAAAGCAGTATGTGACAAGATAAAGAGAAAACAACCAATAAATAATTTTTTTTTTAATTTCCTTTTAAAAATAAATTTTACTTTCCCTAAGAAAAGTCTGGAGTTAGTAAAAAAAATTGAAAAATTTGTATTGCTTTTTTTCACTTTTGTCGACGTTTTATATCCAAAAAAGGTGATTTCCGTAAAAAAATTGGTGTGTCTCGGTCTGTCTGTCTGTCCAAAAATTTTTGACCACGATAACTCGAGAACGCTTTGAGCTAAAGACTTCATATTTGGACCATAGGTTTATTATCCAAAGTTCTGGGCTAAGATTGTTTTTAATAAAATTCGGCGTGGGGTAAGGGAGTAAAACAGGTTAAAAACAAGTTTTTTCAAAAACATTTATTTTTGTATTTTTTTTAGTTTTTCGAAAAAAGAAACATTTTTATTTTTTTTTTTGCAAAATTGAAAAAAAAAACTAGCGTCATATAAATGCTATAATAATGCAAAAAGAAGCTGTTTTATTAATGTTTACATTATTCTAATTTTATTTTAATATATTAGGTAATAAAAAACTGTCTGTCCGATATGCCACTAAGATTTTCTTTCATAATAAAAAACCTATTTGGAGTAACTGCTTTTTAGCTTAGTAACAGTCCCTTATTTTGGAGATACTGCAATTTTCATAAACTTCATAAATAAAACTATTTACTCAAATTTGATTGGTTCAATAAAAAGCCCATGGAAATGCACAACTAAGTGTAAGGTTAATTAAAAATCCACAACAATTGGAGATACTGCTTTTTAGCTTAGTGGTGCAGTATAGTTTTACTCGTATATCATGGTTTTTCTGAACATCGTTGCTCTAGAATTTGGCTCTCCAAAAAAGTATTATTTTAAGCAAAATTAATCACAGCGCCCCCTATGCGTTAAAATCAAAACAAGTTTTTTATAAAATTATAGTCACTCATAAGGGTCACTTGTTGCCTAAATTTTAAATAAATATACTTTATAAAAACAATTTTGAACAAGAATTAAGAAATTGGGGCTTTTCTGACAAGGTATGATGTTTTTATAGCTGGGAGCCGGGTTTGGAGCCCGATCAAAAAAAAAAAATTGGCAATAGGATTGAGTTGCATGTAAGAAGGTACAAAAAAAATCAGAAATTTCCAAACATCCTTGCAAAAATATACCCCAAAAATCGTGTGTAAGAAAGGTGAAATTATAGTTGCACTGCACTGCACTGCACTGTGAGATAAGAAAAAGAAAAGATGTACGAATATGATAGTGAAAACGCTGAAAAAAAATTTTCCGCGCCACTGTGGTTCATTATTTTATTTTTTTTTCGATTTTATTCAAATTTGGTATACATGCTCTTTTAGGGATATTAACGTAGACCAATGGTTAAAACACCAAAATTCAAAATGGCGAAGCCAATATGGCGTATCAATTTTAAGAATGTTGTCATAATTAGGTGAAAGTATTATTTTAAGCAAAATTAATCATGCGTTAAAATCAAAACAAGTTTTTTATAAAATTATAGTCACTCATAAGGGTCACTTGTTGCCTAAATTTTAAATAAATATACTTTATAAAAACAATTTTGAACAAGAATTAAGAAATTGGGGCTTTTCTGACAAGGTATGATGTTTTTATAGCTGGGAGCCGGGTTTGGAGCCCGATCAAAAAAAAAAAATTGGCAATAGGATTGAGTTGCATGTAGGAAGGTACAAAAAAAATCAGAAATTTTCAAACATCCTTGCAAAAATATACCCCAAAAATCGTGTGAAAGAAAGGTGAAATTATAGTTGCACTGCACTGCACTGCACTGTGAGATAAGAAAAAGAAAAGATGTACGAATATGATAGTGAAAACGCTGAAAAAAAATTTTCCGCGCCACTGTGGTTCATTATTTTTTTTTTTTTTTTCGATTTTATTCAAATTTGGTATACATGCCCTTTTAGGGATATTAACGTAGACCAATGGTTAAAACACCAAAATTCAAAATGGCGAAGCCAATATGGCGTATCAATTTTAAGAATGTTGTCATAATTAGGTGAAATTAATTAATACAGTAGTCCAAGGTCATCGATTATAAGGAAAGGACTAAACTTAAAACACCTAATATGGACAAAGCTTATATGAAAGTTAAAAATACAGTTTTATATCCATTTTAGTTCAAATATGTATTTCAAGGTCGTCAGAATTCCGTGAATTTAATTTTATTTTCCAGGTAAAGGAAATATCTTATATTACCCCTAGTAATTTCCTAAATTAAAGATAAGGTGGTTTTAAGTATGCAAAAAGGTCACTGAAATCTAAGAATTAAAATAAAATTGTAAAATTTTATATTTAAAAAATTGAAATAATTTTTATAGCGTTTATTTCGAAAATAAATTTTAGTTTTTTTTTTCTAAAAATTGCAAAAATTGGCAACTTTTTTTATACAGTTTATTACTACCCTAAGTAAAGATAAAGATGTATATATAAGTCTGGCAAATGATGGCAATTTTTAAAATTTAAGATTTTACAATTTTATTTAAATATTTAGGTTTCAATTACAATTTGCATACGTAAAACCTTACTTTAATTTATTTTAATTTAGAAAATCACTAGGGCTAATATAAGATATTTTCTATACCTGGACAATAAAATTCAATTAACGGAATTCTGACGACTTTAAAATGAATAATTTAACTAAAATGGATATAAAAATGTATTTTTAACTTTCATATAAGCTTTTTCATATTAAGTGTTTTAAGTTTAGTCTATTCCTTAAAATTGATTACCTTGGACTACTTTATAGCTTTAATTTCGGCAACATTCTAAAAACCGATACGTCATATTGGATCCGCTATTTTGATTTTTGGTGTCTTAACGATTTTTTTACGTTAATTTCCCTAATAAGAGCCAAATTTTAATAAAATCGAAAAAAAAAATGAACCACCGGCGAGGAATTTTTTTTTTCAGTTTATTCGAAATATATTCGAAATCAGCGGTATCAAAAATACCCGTATCCAAAAAAAATTGATTTTCGTCCATCTTTTTTTTCTCAGCCCACAGTGCGCATATAAAGGAGTTAGAGAGTTCTAAAATTATTACTTATAAGCTTGTAATAAGTTAAAAAAAATCATTTAATTTAAGATTAGAATTAATTGCACTCGCATCTAATATTAAATGTTTATGAAATAAGTTTTTTCAATTTTTATATAATATATATTATATTCTTTTCTATATGCGCAGATTTTTTGCTACTGTTTATAGCAATTTTAGGTGCTTGTTTTAAAAAACAAGTCAGTTGAGTTTAGTACATTAAAGCACTGATCAATGAAGCTCAAATTGTCAATTGTTAATAATTATGATTATAAAATGCAAATGACGCTAAAACTGACTGACTATTTTCAGCAGACTATTTTCCCTCGCGGCAAAAAACAGTGGTTCTCAACAAAAAAAAAAACGGCTAGGAAAATTTTTCTGAAAAAAAAGCTGGAAGCGTTGCAAACTCAAAAAATAACTGTCATTGTTGATACCGATCAAATTTTTTATGATCAAAAATATTGCTCCACTTGATTTATTTATCTATTGATTTTTGAATGTAACTAAGTCGGGGAAAAATTAAAAATTTCAATAAAAATAACTAGAAACAACTTTATTTGTTTATAACAAATACATTCTGAAAGAATTCAGAGTTTGCTCCACTTTAATTATTTATTTATTAATTTTTTAATGGGATTTAGTCGGAGAATTTCAAGTATTATATTTTTTTTATTTATTAACATCAACTGAGCAAACTTTTAATACTGAAAATAACTTTATTTGTTTATAACAAGTTCATTCTGAAAGCATTCAAAGTTTGCTCCACTTTATTTATTTATTAAATTTTTAATAGAACCTAGTCAGGAAAAACGGAGAATTCGAAGTTAATAAATAAATAATTAAAGTGGGCAAACTCTGAATCTTTCAGAATTTACTTGTTATAAACAAATAAAAAATTTTTTGTATTAAGAGAGTTTGCTCCATTCTCGTTAATAAATAAACAAATATAAAACTTGGAATTCTCCGTTTTTCCCAAGTCTCATTAAATATTAATAAATAAATAATTAAAATGGAGCAAACGCAAAATGCTTTCAGAATGTATTTGTTATAAGCAAAAAAGTTATTTTTAGTGTTGAGAGAGTTTGCTCCATCGTTGTTAATAAACAAATATAAAACGTGAAATTCTACGTTTTTTTCGACTAAGCCCCATTAAAAAATTAATAAATAAATAATCAAAGTGGGGCAAAATCTGAATCTTTCAGAATGTATTTATTAAAGAAATAAAATCATTTTTAGTATTAAGAGAGTTTGCTCCATTGTTGTTAATAAATAAACAAATATGAAAATTGAAATTCTCCGTTTTTCTAATAAACAAAACATAGATAAATAATTAAAGTGGAGAAAATCTGAATGCTTTCAGAATATATTCGTTATAAACAAATAAAGTCATTTTTACTGTTAAGAGAGTTTGTTCCATTATTGTTAATAAATAAACAAATATAAAACTTGAAATTTTGCGTTTTCTTCTACTATATCCCATTAAAAAAATAATAAATAAATAAATAAATAAATAAATAAAGTGGAGCAAACGCTGAATGCTTTGTTTGTATTTATTATAAACAAATTAAAAAATTAATAAATAATTTATTTATTTATCATAATTAATAAATAATTTATTTATTTATTATCGTTTATTATTTAATAATTAACAAACGCTGAATGCTTAGTTTGTATTTATTATAAACAAATTAAAAAATTAATAAATTATTTATTTATTTATTATAATTAATAAATAATTTATTTATTTATTATCGTTTAGTATTTAATAATTAAAGTGGAGAAAACTCTGAGTGCTTTCAGAATGTATTTGTTATAAACAAATTAGGTTATTTATAGATATTTTTATTAACATTTTCCATTTTCCCCCGACTTAATTACATTTAAAAATCAATAGATAAATAAATCAAGTGGATCAATATTTTTGATGATAAAAAATGTGTGTTGGTATCAATAATGAGAGTTATTTTTCGTATTGAGTTTGCCACGCTTTTTCTTCAGAAACATTTTCCTAGCCGATTTTTTTTTGAGAACCACTGTTTTTCGCAGCGCGGGAAAATAGTCTGCTGAAAATTGTATGGCAGTTTCAGAGTCATAAAATGCAAGAGGATTTAAAAAAAAATTAATATCTTAGACCAAAGAAGCGACAATCATTGTAACAAATGAAATCACCGTATCTACGGATTACCTTCGTTCTAGCTAATATTATATCGTAAATAAAATAGATAATTTATTTTTTTTTTATACATTTATAATATTTTTGCCGAATTAAAGAAAGTTTAATTTAATGTTTGGCAAGGTATTGACTAATATTTTTTAGGTAAAAAAGATTAACAGTTAAGTATTATTTTAAACGCAATACCTTACCAGCGCATCTAGAAATTGGTTCGTCTGATTGAACATTTTAATTTACTTTAGACTTTTATTTATATAAATAATCACTGGGTGAAATGGCTCAAATTAATAATATTATAAATATATCCTCTTCTATTAATTACTCAGGCCCGCAAAAAATACTGTTAACCAGACTATATACAGGATGATCAATAACTGCCATACCAAAATTTAAGAGGTGATTCTGCATCCAAAAATATCAAAAAAAGTTCCTATAAAACCCTGTATATATTTCTTAGTTATTTTTGTGTGCTGAAAACGAATTTTATAGCAAAAAAATTGCTAAACCTACTGAAACAAAGAATACTAGACGAGCTAACTCTATACTTCAATCTTCTCTAGCACGTAAACTATTGAATTTTGAGAGTTGTGCCCGAAGACAGATAGGATCAGATCATAAAGTCCACATGTGGACTTGTGTTGTGCACAACTATAACCAAGATATCTGGAGGCTTTAGCCCGGGTACCTGCACTCAGTCAGTCTTTGAGGCTAGTAACCAGAGGCCGCCACGCTATAAGCAGCAGTCAAATCAAACTGAAAATTGCTGAAACGACCGTATTTGGAGGTAATGTTTACATGTTTAATCTTCAAAGTTAACGATATTATTAACTGACCAAATTATCATAGGTATATAATATTATATATATATGGTCTCTCTCTCTCTCTCTGTCTCTCTCTCTCTCTCTCTCTCTCTCTCTCTCTCTCTCTCTCTCTCTCTCTCTCTCTCTCTCTCTCTCTCTCTCTCTCTCTTTATCTCTGTATCTCTTTATTTTTGGCCTTTGCCTTTATCAATTGGCTGCTCTCTTGTTAGTTGTTTCCAGTGCCCAAGTACTAATCGGATATGACTTGCACATGCACACTATCACTGACAAATTACTGTTGTAGTAACTTCCACGCTAGTATAAAAAATTTCATTAAAAATACACAAAAAAATAATTATCTTCAAAAGACCATTAATATCAGCTTAAAATTCAACAGTTCACACGATTAATAACCACATCTATGGTTCACTTAAACTTATATATAAAACATTAATATAAAAATACTCTAGACACATTATAAAAGATGGCAAAACAAAAATATACAAGGCACTTCATAAAATATGGCGAATTCAATGCACTGAATTCAGGTGCCAAGAAGGCTACACCCGTCCCGTTCAAAGGCCATGCTGTAACTCTACTTTACTATATATATATATGGTCATTTTAGCAATTTTCTGTTCAATTTGACAGCCGCTTATAGCATGGCGGCATCTGGTTACTAGCCTGAAAGACTGAGTGACTGATGACACCAGGGAACTAGTTCCTTCAGTCATCTTGAATATAACATATCGCTCTGAAAATTTTGAAACATCGTATAATTATTTTTGGTTTCTTGTACTAATCAACTCTGTACATGATGACTGATAACTTATAAAAACTCGAATTTATTACTCGAATATAGCGTAACTTATAAACTAAGTAGAATAGTTAATTGGAGTATGTATATGTTATCATTCATCATGTACAAAGGAAATTTGTGCAAGGGACCGAAATTGATTTTTTTGAGATCCGATGTTTCGAAATTTACAGGACGATATTTAAATGTAGCCAAATAGGACCTAGAGCACTAGAAAAGTGGGTTTGTTAGGGTAGGTGGGTAGTTTGAATGGTTTCGCAGAAGAAGTACCGACATAGCTACAATTTCGTACCACAAGGAATTTTCCTAGAAACAGAACATGTTGTTGCTACCTCCTGCAAAAACATTGCTAAAATCAAGTCTGTTATGCACTCACAGACCACCCTAGACTTTCTTAATTGTTATCAATGGTTTTAGTTCTTCTTTTTCTATCCTATTATTGGCCTCGGGAAACCATATCGGCCAGTGGTATGTCTTCTTAGGGGTAAGTCTTTTGAGTTCAAAGAGTTTATTTTAGAGTGCATGTTAAGTAATAGAACAATTGAGCATAGAACGAGTATAAAAAGCGGAGAAAGCAGAAAAAGCGGGGAAAGCAGAAAAAAGCGGAGAAAGCAGAAAAAAGCGGAGAAAGGAGAAAAAAGCGGAGAATGGAAATACGACTACATGTTAATGTTGGAAGCATCTAGAAAATGGCCTACCATAGAGACTACTGATTTGGTCGGGTTTCCAAGAATGGTTTGTATGTTTAGTGGAGAGGGTAGTATTTTTGATAAGGATCGATAAAGGGTTGATATTCGCTGCTGGTTCAAAGTACATTCTAGAAGTATATGTTGTATGTCCTGGATGAAAGCCCCGCAGGGACTTTTTGGTTTGGTTTTAGTTACCCGTAAGTGTAATTTGTCAAATTTATCAAATGTCATTTGTGTCAATAGATAACTTTATGGGAGAATTAGGCATCGATATATATTGACACTGAGCTAATAATCGTGAGTTAAAACCTCACTGGTGCCGATTGGGCTTTTTCAGTTAATTAATAATTGAAATTTGGCGAAGGCGTACTCCCTAGATATATTGGTTCGAAAGTCAATTAAAGTCGGTGGTTCCCTCTAATACTAGCCCACACGAGTCCTGGACTTAGGGGATGCTTAATTAAGTAGAATAGTACGAGGTTAAAAAAACAAACAAACAAACAAACAAACAAAAAAACAAACA
>CAUEHQ010000870.1:0-18817 GCA_958510825.1 Brachypterus glaber | reverse complement strand
GAATCGGTGAGAGCAAAAAGGAAAAGATTACATTTTTTGGACTAAATTTATTGTTATAGATTCACAGCGCAGGGATGAATTTATTAATAAGCTTGATTTTCGATATTTTCTGCAAACTTAATTTCGTGTTTAAAAACAGTTTTTTTCAAAACTACTCTTTTTTTTTGGTAAAAAAATTAACAAAAGTTTTTTTCAAAACTTTTATTGTTTTTTAATTTTTTATCATGGTCAGGCGGTATTTAACTGAGCCGGAAGTTGCCCATT
The DNA here is from genome assembly GCA_958510825.1 of Brachypterus glaber. Classification (NCBI taxonomy): domain Eukaryota; kingdom Metazoa; phylum Arthropoda; class Insecta; order Coleoptera; family Kateretidae; genus Brachypterus; species Brachypterus glaber. The sequence continues at coordinate 18,553 of CAUEHQ010000870.1, read as the reverse complement.
TAGTGACTCTTGTTGAAGAGGGTTACACCTATCGCAGTATCGGCGATAGGTTGGGTTTAAGCGGATCAGTCGTATCTCGGGCTTATGCGAGATACCAAGAAACCGCTGAACACCGTCGACGGCCGGGGCAAGGTCGATATCGTGTGACTACTCGTAGGGATGATCGGGCAATCGTTCGTTGTGTTCGACGTGCACCTTTTGTCTATGCGAATATCGTTGCGCAGAACTTCCCTATCGACAACAACAGCGACAACGAGGACAACGGGCGCAAAACATCTCCTACCGAACGGTGATCAACCGTCTCCGTGAAACGGGGTCGCGAGCAAGACATACCGTTTGTGTACCAATGTTAACAGACAGACATCGAAGATCTCGTTTGGCGTACGCCGACCAACATGAGCAGTGGTCTTTTAGACAATGGGGTACTATTTTGTTCACAGACGAGTCACGGTTTAGTCTGTACGGTAACGACCGAAGGCCCCAAGTTTAGCAGCGTCAAGGGGAACGTTTTCAACAAAATTTTACTCGCCCGGTTGCTGCTTTTAACGGCGGATCGGTGATGGTATGGGGCGGCGTCTCGCGATCGTGGAGCACTCCGCTGGTGATTGTTCGCGGAAATTTGACTGCTAGACGCTATATCGACCAAATTTTACGACCGATTGTACTGCCTAGACGACGGCGTGTGAGGACATTCATTTTTATGCAAGATAATGCTCGCCCTCACACAGCTGACGTGACAAGACGATTTTTCGAATGACACAACATTACTCTGTTACGACACCCAGCGATGAGCATGAGCACGTTTGGGATATAATGAGTCGTCGATTGCGACAGGAGTACCCGAATTTGCCCAACTTGGCTGCTGTAGAGCGCGCACTACAGCGAATTTGGAACACTATAGCGCAACCTGACATTGCCCGATGCATCAATATGGCCGAACGATTAAGAGCAGTCATTGAGAGTCGAGGTGGCAATAAACGGTATTTTTATTTTTTTTTTATTTTTTTTTCCTTAAATTTAAGCGATATCTGGTGTAAAATTGTGGGAAAAGTCGAAGTAAAAATCTTTTTTTTTTCATTTTGATAATGATTACGGAGTGTTTAGTGTTCCTTTAATTCTTTTTAAAAGTTTGATCATTTGGAACAGAAAATCGGTTCCATGGATCAACTTGTAAATTTACAGGATTATTGTGGGTACCCTAAGCTGTAAAAATTACACTCAACATTAGTCGATTCATCAAAATTTGTAAATAGTCCGTAGATTTTCTAAAAAACAGTAAAAAGTCATTTTTTTTTTCAGTTTTTTTAAATTAATGTAAAGGATGAAAAAAAAAATCTTTAAAAACCATGGTGGGTGCTTATAGACAATTCATTCAAGTTTTCAAAACCGCCCTTTGATTTACTGTGCGGTCATTAGTTGCAGCCATGCAAAAAACTCATTTATTTACTGAGTGAACACTTACCCGCCATGTATAGAATTATGGCATAATACACATACGAATTCTCCTCTGGTCATAGAACTAGATATTTTTTATTTAGATTAACTTCCTGAGGAGTGGCTGGAGGTTGATTCTTAAAATGTTTGCTTTCCAAAGTTTGGTAGGATTCGTCATCTATATATTGTACGTAGTAAAACATCTAAAAAAAGCCTAATGAAAGTACAATATATATTTTACTTACCATAAATACATGTACTTATGTGCCATAAATAAATCATATTCCTTACTTTACAAATTGCACAATCACAATCACAGAACGCAAAAGTCCAAACCGATTGAACGACGCGTTTTTTTTAACCGTTTTTTCCAATGTTTACTACGACAGAAAAACGTAAACAAAAACATTTGTACGCAATACACTGTTGACAAGAGTGCTAGCAAACTTAAATGTAGACCAAAGTATTCCCTAAGGGCCACTTAAACCAACGATGTTTTAACTTTAAACTTGGTTTAAATTTAAACCATGTTTAAAGTTAAAACATCGTCAATTTATTGACAGTCAACCAATCAGAACACAGCATTTTTAACTTGAACTCAGTTTAGTCAAGACAATGACAGCTTAAGAGTTGGCAACTCTTAGTTGAAGTCTACAACTATACAACTCTGAGTTGCCTAAGACCCAGACAGCACATGATACCTTAAAGATATATTTTTTAGATCTTAATTATGTCTGGACGCTTAAAGACATAAAAAGGATATCTTGTGGACTTCTTTTTAGGGATGTTTAAAATTTTAAATATCTTAAGATATTTGATTATGATATCTATAAGATGTCTTTTAAGTACAAGACGTCTTAACTTCGATACTAATCGCTAAAAATAAACTAACCACAATCAACTATTAAAAAAAAATATTTTTTTTTATTTTCTTTTTACGAAAAACGAAAAAATTAAAAAAAAATCAAAAAAGAAATAATCAAAAAAAACTGGAAAAAAAAATAATTAAAAAAAAAAATTCAAGAAACACATTTTTTTAAGATCTTTTTTTGACAAACAAATTACCTCTTATTCTAATTCTTATTGCGCTTTATCAATACAACCGTACCGTAAATGGGAGGGGGTATTATGTTGTAAAGTCGCCTGTGCAAGGCGTCTTAAAAAAGATGTCTTAAAGACGTTACCTTTTGTAACATACGACGTCGTTAAGACATCTTTAAGATACATATACGGCGAAAACCGACGTTCTTAAGACGTCTTGAATGACGAGCTACATCTTTAAGATCTCTTTAAGTCATCTTTGTGCAGTCTGGGAGGCCACTTGCACCAATGATGGTTTAACTTTAAACGTGAATTAAATTGACGTTTGAACTTTTTTAATTTTTTTTTTAATTGACAGTCAACCAATCAGAACGCAGCATTTTTAACTTAAACTCGGTTTAGTTAAGATAATCCCAGACCAAAAGTTGGTGCAAGTGGCCCTTAGAGCCACTTGCACCAACAATAAACTTAAATTGAAAATATATAGGCACTATAACCAATTTTTTGTGCTTCTAGCGCCGGTTAACCTGTGTATGTCTTTCTCTGTTTAAACTTCAATTAAAAAATTACAAGTGACTAAGGGCCACTTGCAGCAATAATAATAACTTGATAATGATAATAACTTTAAACTTGGATTAAATTGACAGCCAAAGGTGCAAAGACCAAACGTATTAGAACAGACTTGTGCGGATTTGGCTTGTGCGGTGTTGTGCGGACTTGGACCGGTATAACTATTTGCAGGTAAATAACGTATTTGTACAGACATGGGCCGGTACAGATTTGCAGGTCTAGGCGAATTTGGGCGGACTTGTGACGCGGGTGCAAAGACCGGACTTAAAACGTATTAAAACAGACTTGTGCGGATTTGGCTTGTGCGGTGTTGTGCAGACTTGGGCCGGTATAACTAGTTGCAGGTAAATAACATATTTATGCAGACTTGGGCCGGTATAGATTTGCAGGTCTAGGCGAATTTGGGCGGACTTATGACGCGGGTGCAAAGACCGGACTTAAAACGTATTAAAACAGACTTGTGCGGATTTGGCATGTGCGGTGTTGTGCAGACTTGGGCCGGTATAACTATTTGCAGGTAAATAACCTATTTATGCAGACTTGGGCTGGTATAGATTTGCAGGTCTAGGAGGGTGCCACAACACAGGTTTTTATCTAGGGTCACTTCGACGATTTTTTTATTAAAAATTATATATATATATATATGTGTGTGTGTGACACCAGCGCCACCATCGGTCAACTTGTGGAACCCAAGTTGTATAACACTAGATATATAGTATGAAGTGACCCAAACATGAAAATGTAGTTTTCACTTTTATGGCGCCCAAAATCGGGTGTCGCAACGTTAAAATGGGTGTCACTTCTTACAGATTTTATACATTTTGGGGGTGTATAAGACGTTTTTTATAATTACTGACATTTTACGTCAATTTTCTAAGTATTTTATTTTGATGAAAAATTTACTGTAAGAAGCAAATTTATTTTTGGAATGATGGTTGCGCATAGATAAGAAAAGAAGAAGCTGTAGACATGGAGGTGGATCCCAGAAGAAGAAATTTGAAAATTTATGGCGAAACTTAGAAAATGTCATTTGAATAATATTTTTTTTTTCAAAATTAATGGAGAGAACCTAACACAAGCCAAAAGCTTATTTGGGGCTCTCCATGCTTAATGTAATACATTGCAGAAATAAACTATATATATATATGTCAAATAGACTTATACGCATCCGAAGTATATATACCACTGACGCTTACGGCTCCAAAACGGAGCCCAATACGTCGAACACGGAGTCCAATACGTATCCCCATTGAAATTTTGCCAGCATGTTTAGGATGTCAATAAGCATGCTCCGGGGAAATTTCATGTGGAGGCCAAAACTACGATATACTTATACATTTTATACAGACTAGTTTATGAAAATTCCACCGAAAAGCGCCACGATCGCCATACTTATACATTTAGATGTGAATAGTACGTATAGGCCACCTACAGAGATGTATATAATTCTAGATGTTAGAAGCACGTACTGGTCTCCAGAGTATTGACAACACTGTAAATATTCGTATTTAAGGCGGAAAGACTTAGTGAAAACTATCGAAAGATTAATCGTTCGACTGGTAAAAATAATAAGAACGATTTTACTAAAAATTTTAACTACAAATTTTTTATTGGTAAAAATCTAGGATTTGATTCCTAGTAAAATATTTTGTTGTTTTTATTATTATACTATTCCCAAAGCCTGCGCTGGAACAGTATTATACGGTAGTTTCGAATTTTCGAAATAAATAAAAAGTCGTCTTGGACAAAAAATTGATTGGGGGGGAAAGGGGTAATAATAAACACTTGGGGTTTTAAGAAACAGAGCATGTTAGAATTAGGACTTAATATAAAGGCAGAAACTTATTTTTTTTTCTATTATGTATTGATATTTAGTATTAAGTTTCTTGTATAAAATTTAAATAATACTAATACGTTTAGTGGTAAAAAAATATTATATATATTTTCTTAATTTTGTTTCTCATTACCCCTTATGGGGTTATAAGAAACAAAAATATTATATCCCATAAATTTAAACAAAAATTAATAAAGATTAAAAATGTTATACAATTTTTTTTTTTGAAAAAGTCAAAAGTCAAAGTAAAAAACGCATTAAAAAAAAAATAAAACAATATGAAAAACAGTAATAATAATTGGTAAATTTTATCTTTTACAACAATTGAATCGGTGAGAGCAAAAAGGAAAAGATTACATTTTTTGGACTAAATTTATTGTTATAGATTCACAGCGCAGGGATGAATTTATTAATAAGCTTGATTTTCGATATTTTCTGCAAACTTAATTTCGTGTTTAAAAACAGTTTTTTTCAAAACTACTCTTTTTTTTTGGTAAAAAAAAATTAACAAAAGTTTTTTTCAAAACTTTTATTGTTTTTTAATTTTTTATCATGGTCAGGCGGTATTTAACTGAGCCGGAAGTTGCCCATTTAGTGACTCTTGTTGAAGAGGGTTACACCTATCGCAGTATCGGCGATAGGTTGGGTTTAAGCGGATCAGTCGTATCTCGGGCTTATGCGAGATACCAAGAAACCGCTGAACACCGTCGACGGCCGGGGCAAGGTCGATATCGTGTGACTACTCGTAGGGATGATCGGGCAATCGTTCGTTGTGTTCGACGTGCACCTTTTGTTTATGCGAATATCGTTGCGCAGAACTTCCCTATCGACAAAAACAGCGACAACGAGGACAACGGGCGCAAAACATCTCCTACCGAACGGTGATCAACCGTCTCCGTGAAACGGGGTCGCGAGCAAGACATACCGTTTGTGTACCAATGTTAACAGACAGACATCGAAGATCTCGTTTGGCGTACGCCGACCAACATGAGCAGTGGTCTTTTAGACAATGGGGTACTATTTTGTTCACAGACGAGTCACGGTTTAGTCTGTACGGTAACGACCGAAGGCCCCAAGTTTAGCAGCGTCAAGGGGAACGTTTTCAACAAAATTTTACTCGCCCGGTTGCTGCTTTTAACGGCGGATCGGTGATGGTATGGGGCGGCGTCTCGCGATCGTGGAGGACTCCGCTGGTGATTGTTCGCGGAAATTTGACTGCTAGACGCTATATCGACCAAATTTTACGACCGATTGTACTGCCTAGACGACGGCGTGTGAGGACATTGCCCGATGCATCAATATGGCCGAACGATTAAGAGCAGTCATTGAGAGTCGAGGTGGCAATAAACGGTATTTTTATTTTTTTTTTATTTTTTTTTCCTTAAATTTAAGCGATATCTGGTGTAAAATTGTGGGAAAAGTCGAAGTAAAAATCTTTTTTTTTTCATTTTGATAATGATTACGGAGTGTTTAGTGTTCCTTTAATTCTTTTTAAAAGTTTGATCATTTGGAACAGAAAATCGGTTCCATGGATCAACTTGTAAATTTACAGGATTATTGTGGGTACCCTAAGCTGTAAAAATTACACTCAACATTAGTCGATTCATCAAAATTTGTAAATAGTCCGTAGATTTTCTAAAAAACAGTAAAAAGTCATTTTTTTTTTCAGTTTTTTTAAATTAATGTAAAGGATGAAAAAAAAAATCTTTAAAAACCATGGTGGGTGCTTATAGACAATTCATTCAAGTTTTCAAAACCGCCCTTTGATTTACTGTGCGGTCATTAGTTGCTGAGATATCGATGATCAAAAATAAAAGGATCCTTTTTCATTAAAAGTCGAATATCTCAGCAAAAAATCGATGTAGAGAAAATAATAAAAAATCAAATTAGAACTGAATAAACAAGCTATAATAATAATAATAATAATAATAATAATAATAATAATAATAATAATAATAATAATAATAAAAAGTCATACCCAGGAAGTAAGATCTGTTAAAGACGCTCTCCGCAGCAAGTACAGACACTGCCTCCGACAGATCTGGTCATCAGAACTGTCTGGACCCAATAAAGTGTCTGCCACAAACATGCTTGCTGTTCCAATTCTACTCTACTCATTTGGAACCATCAAGTGGACAGTAGATGAGTTGCGCCAACTTGACCGTTCTACTCGGAAGCTTATGAATCTTTTTAGAAGCTTGCATCCGAGATCGTCCGTTCCACGACTATATTTCCCACGAAATCGGGGTGGTCGTGGACTCTTAGGTTTGGAGTATCTTCACAATAGAGTGGCCTTGGATACAGCCTGTAAGATCATAAGGAGCGAAGACCCCCTGCTACGGTTAGTTTATGACCACGAGGTAGCCGGAGTTGGAGCCTTTATCTTCAGGGCAGCATCGAGAGCAGCTGAAGAACTCGGTCTCATATTCGACTTTGAACGGGAAAACCCAAACTCTGTAACTGAGTTGGGTCCCGTTCAATTAAAAACCCACATCAAAACTGCAGAGTATTCGATGCTTCTGCAGTCACACATGGATAAGCCAATGCATGGAATCTTCTTTAAGACCATAGAAGACCTTGGCTTATCCAAAAGACTGACATATTCCCCTCTTAGGTCAGGTGGGTTAAAGTCGGAGACCGAGGGATTCATACTTGCTTGCCAAGATGGTGTTTTTAACACATTAGTCTACCGGAGTCGCGTTATGGGAATGCAGGTTCCTGATACCAACTGCAGGGCCTGTCGAAAAATGCCAGAGACCATCATGCATTTACTTTCTGCATGTTCCACATATGCGGTCTCGGCATATATTCGCAGACATAACGCGGCCTTACGAGTGCTTTATTACTTTCTCAGGCACTCGTATGGGTTAGACGAAACACCAGTGTTGCCCTATGCTCCAGCTGATATTGAGTCCGTGGTGGAGAATGATAGATGCCGCATATATTGGAACTATTCATTCTCCACCCTAAGGCAAATACAAGCCAATAAGCCAGATATCGTCCTCCTCGACCACAATGCCAAAACAATGTTTGTTATTGAGTTCTCGGCCCCAGCCGAAAGAAACATTGTTTTGAAGGAGGAGGACAAGCGGACAAAATATCAGGATCTTCTTTTTCAACTCCGCAGACTGTATCCAGACCACTCTATAAAACTGGTGGTGCTTATTGTTGGATCCCTTGGTGGTATAAATGACAGCTTTCTCTCTAACCTCAAAACCATACCGGCATGTCGCGACTTAGCCGAAATTCTGGCTGGTCGCATGCAGAAAGCAGTAATCCTTGGGTCTCTTAATTTACTCAGAGCACACGATAACCGGTCACGGTAGAGGCTTACTCCACGGACGTGGAGAGCAGTTGCCGCAATTTCCCCGCACCTCGCCTCGGTCATCGGAGGACGAGGTGAACCTGTCGGGTTTTATTTCAAAATAATAATAATAATAATACTGCTTTATTTCGTGAAAAAGGAATACAATATGTTAAAGAATCTTTAAAATACCATATCTTTTAAAGAAATTGTGTCAATTTTTATCTAACTAAATCTAAGAAACCTTATAATCTAAGAACTCCTTTATGCTATATGGTTCAATATTAATTAAGTATTTTTTTAACTTTGTTTTGAATAGTGTTATATCTTTAATTGCCTTAATTTCATTCGGAAGATAATTGAAATATTTAATACCCGCGTAAAAATTACTTTTTTCATATGTGGCAAGCCTATGCTTTGGGTAGTAAAGCTACCTGACCTTTGTATTGGTTTATTTGAAAAAAAAATTTTAAGCCGGGACAAAAAAAAAGAAAAAAATGGAAATTTTTTATCTCACTCTATGGTTGCGAGATAACCGTATCTCACAAAAAAAAGTTGCCAAAAGATCTCAAAAGAAAATTAAAGCTTCAAAATTCTTTTTTTTTAATCTTCATACGCCCATTTTTCACTGAGATATAGTCTTTCAAAAAACAAAAATAAAATTGGGATTTTTTTTTGTTCCCTTAATTCTTTCCAGTAGTGTATATGAGTATTTCCACGTCAACTAGCCCCTCGATCCGGAACTCATCTCTCCGATTTTGCTGAAATTTTGCATGTCCCCATAACATAGTGTTTATATAACCCCATTAATGGCGTTTTGCAAAAAAATCGTTGGTTGCCGAGATATTAGGGTGGGCCATTTTTTGCCTTTTTTATTCTCGGAAACACTTCATTTTATCAAATTTTCAACTAAATCTAAGAAACCTTATAATCTAAGAACTCCTTTATGCTATATGGTTCAATATTAATTAAGTATTTTTTTAACTTTGTTTTGAATAGTGTTATATCTTTAATTGCCTTAATTTCATTCGGAAGATAATTGAAATATTTAATACCCGCGTAAAAATTACTTTTTTCATATGTGGCAAGCCTATGCTTTGGGTAGTAAAGCTACCTGACCTTTGTATTGGTTTATTTGAAAAAAAAATTTTAAGCCGGGACAAAAAAAAAGAAAAAAATGGAAATTTTTTATCTCACTCTATGGTTGCGCGATAACCGTATCTCACAAAAAAAAGTTGCCAAAAGATCTCAAAAGAAAATTAAAGCTTCAAAATTCTTTTTTTTTTAATCTTCATACGCCCATTTTTCACTGAGATATAGTCTTTCAAAAATCACAAAAAAAATTGGGATTTTTTTTTGTTCCCTTAATTCTTTCCAGTAGTGTATATGAGTATTTCCACGTCAACTAGCCCCTCGATCCGGAACTCATCTCTCCGATTTTGCTGAAATTTTGCATGTCCCCATAACTTAGTGTTTATATAACCCCATTAATGGCGTTTTGCAAAAAAATCGTTGGTTGCCGAGATATTAGGGTGGGCCATTTTTTGCCTTTTTTAAAATTGAAAAACAACCATGTAATAAATTCGACATCTACTATGTGGCTCTGAAGAGTGCTAAAAAGCACGAAATCGATCAGTCACTTCGGAGGGACGACTGCGTTAATCAAACAAAAGTCGTTTTAAGGAATAGTAAAATGTTTTATATAGATTTTTTAAATTTGTAAATATCAAACAATTTAATTTAGTTTATTAATTCAGATACCACTGTAAAAGGTGCCCTCCTAGCGTTTAGGATTCAATTGGCGGCAATGTCCAATTGATTAATCTGCCCCCTATCGACAGCGTGCAATAGGTTCTTGAAACCAATAACTGCTTCCTTTTTTGGACTGTCGATAGGTTTATCCAGTCTCTGCTTTTAGCAGTAGATGTCGCTAGCTGTTTTTGCTTTTCCTTACAACGATTTTTAAACTCCATATAGAGATATATGGAAACGATTTGATTTTCGTAGTTGTCCCTACTACCGATATGTGGCTCTGAAGAGTGCTAAAAAGCACAAAATCGATCAGTCACTTCGGAGGGACGACTGCGTTAATCAAACAAAAGTCGTTTTAAGGAATAGTAAAATGTTTTATATATATTTTAAAAATGTTTTACTTCCAGACCTAAGTTTTTTTATTGTTATTAATTTCAGACTTTTCTTAACTTTTTTTACATTCTATGAGCAGTTTTGATCCAAAATTCGATAAAATAAAGCGTTTCCGTGAAGAAAGGCATTTTTTTTAAATGCAACCAAAATAATGGGAAAACACCAACAAGGATTTAGTGATCGCATGTTTTTTTTATTTTTTAGCTAAGTTAAGACTCACTGAGTGCCAAACAAGCAATTTTTTTGTTTTCATCACTTATAATTTTTTTCAGCTATGAACCATGCCAAAAATCTCATTCGTTATCATGAAGTGTAAGTTATGGACATTGGTCTACATCAATATAACTAAAAAAAGCCATTTGACACATTTTTAGAAAGATCGAAACAAAAATAAAACTTTGGACCACCCCAATGCTTTTTGCTTTTTACTTACATATTTCTAAACTTGAAAATTTGAATTTTTATTTTTCATCTAAGGGGCAAATATCTCAAAGGAGGGGGATCCTAGTCGAAAAATTCCTACCAACTTTTTATTTCATTTTGATGAGATAATAATTTATGCTATTTTTGAAATAATATAAAAATAATATTTTTTTACGGTCCTCCTGCATTTGAATTAAAAAAGTGGCCTTTTCTCGGAAACACTTCATTTTATCAAATTTTGTGTAGAGTGATTTTTTGATCAAAATTGTTCACAAAATGTACAAAAGTAATTAAAAGTCTAAAATTTGTACCCTAAAAATATTTAGGAGTTTGGAACCATAACGGAAGTCCGCCCCTGACTTTTCTGATAACTTTTAAAACTTCTGTTAAAATAATTATATGCGAATTAATATTCTTAAATAACTCAAAAAAAATTGTCAATAAATATTAAAAATTAAAAAAGTTATCCAAAAAAAATTATTTTTCTATTTCGTCTTGGGGGCCAATATCTCAGAGTAGGGGGACCGTAGCCAAAGATTTTATATGAACTTGTGGCATTATTTTGACGAGATATAATTACCCTTAAGATATTTTGGAAACATTCTGTGACACCTGTATAGGGTGCTCCTAGATTTTTGGTATACCCTGTATATTGTTATTGAAGACCCTTTTCATTAAATAAGCAATAAAATTTATATTGTGCAATGGATTTAGTTTCTTCATTAAATTCCTCACAGAGCTCATTATTTGTAGTTAAAAATTAAAAAAAAGTAGGGTATGGTCGCACATTTTGGGTCATATCTCCCACAAATATGTCATTTGAGTCGAAATATTTTATAGAGACATACTACCACTAAATACAAGTAAATTGTAAAAAAATTAAAAAAATCGGGGTCCGCCATCTTGGAAATGTCAGAATGGGTAAAAAAGTGGGTGTCCTAGACCATTATTCGATTCTCTTTACAAATAAATACGAATAAAGTCTATAGCTTTAATAGAAATTAAGTTATTACGAATTTATTACATTTTAAAAAAGGTAAAAAATGACCCACCCTAATATCTCGGCAACCAGCGATTTTTTTGCAAAACGCCATTAATGGGGGTATATAAACACTAAGTTATGGGAACAAGCAAAATTTCAGCAAAATCGGAGAGATGAGTTCCGGATCGAGGGGCTAGTTGACGTGGAATTATTCAGATCAGAAATAAAAATCAAATTTTTGCACAACTTTTTTAATATTTTTTAACAATACTTTTAAGGTTATTTTAGAAAATATGCATCTAATTATTTTAACAGATTTTTGAAAAATTATCAGAAAAGTAAGGGACGGACTTCCGTTATGGTTCCTAAGTTTTTTAGGGTTACATATTTCTGATTTTTGATAACTTTTTTATATTCGCTGTAATTTTGATCAAAAAAGTACTCTACGCAAAAATCGATAAAATTAAGCGTGTCTGAGAAAAAAGCACTTTTTAAATCTAAAGACCGTAAAAAATATTTTTATATAGTATCAAGAATGCTATAAATGTTTTTAAAAATGTTTGTTTCTTATCAAAATAAAATAAAATAAAAAGTTAATATGAAATTTTCGACTAGTGCCCCCTGCTTTGAGATATTCGCCCCTTTGATGAAAAATAAAAATCGAACATGCAAAGGAGGGTGGCACTATCATATGAAACTTTTAATTCATTTTGATGAGATACAAAAAAATTTAAAATAATTTATAAAATTGTTGAAAAAATATAAAAATATTTTTTTTACGTTCTTTCTGGCTTTGGATTTAAAAAATGCCTTTTTCCCGGACACGCTGCATTTTATCGAATTTTGCCCAAAGTACTTTTTTAATCAAAATTACCATCCAACGTAAAAAAAGTTATCAAATCTGATCACCCCTAAGAGATTTTGGAAATATTTTGGGACACCCTGTATGTTATTCCAAAAAGTGTGCGGAAACGTGTTGTTGTAAGCAACCACAAAACTTTCGAGTGGGACGCACAGTGGCCAAAATTCTAGAAAGATACTGGTTTTCGGGCCATTTCAAGAAACTAGTGCACTAGTGCCCGCACTATAGTGCGGGCAATTCATTCATTTTTGTTTTAATAGATGCTCTCGCCAAGTATGTAAGGTTATATCCAATGGCGTCTACACGCACAGTGGACACTATTCCAGCAGTCAAGGATTACATTAATTGTTACGGTATTATGAAGCTGTTAGTCACAGACAGGGGAACAAGCTTCACCTCCGAGGAGTTTGAGGGATTTTGCACTGGTGTGGGAATTAAACACATGCTAAACTCTTCTCAAAGACCTCAAGCAAATGGTCAAGCCGAAAAAGGCATGCGAGTCTTGACAGCTACATTGTTAACAAACAAAAAGGAAGAAGACGAATGGGATGAAGATATAAAAGAAGCCGAGAGAAACCTCAACGCAGCAACAGTACATGTGTCCCAACTTAAAATATGTAGGAATCCCAATGAAGCAGAAAATAGCTCAGGAGACTCAGAAGACGACAACTACACAGGAGATGACAGCCATTCAGAGGATGACAACCATCCAGGAGATAACAACCACCCAGGAGATGACAACCATTCAGAAGATGACAACCACTCAGAAGATGATAACCACTCAGAAGATGACACACTTTGAGTCGGGAGTGACCGAGTGTTGGAAATTCGATATAGCATTCTATGTAGGATATTCTATGTAAGCGAGTTCGATGCCAAAGTACGCGCTTGCGCATTAGTTGGGCTTGGCGTCGCGTGTTTTTAACGGTTGTGAATGTTGATCAAGTTTTTTCTCAATATATTATGTTCAATAATACAATTGTTTTAATTTCGATATCAATATCTAAGAGTCCTTACAATTAACAATTAAATGATTATATTTTTAAAATTATTAGGTTATACAGTTGTTTTTACTTTTAATTATTTTTAAGGATACTCTCTGAAGTGTTAAGAATCAATTAATTTAAATTCTAAAATAATTTTTATCACTTTTTTTCAAGTTCAAGTAGCGTACTCAACATCGGGCGTCAGTCCCTTGGCACATGTGAAATTTCAGAATTTGCTGTTTTTTGCACTGCTAAAAGGTTAATTGTCTATAACAGTCTATAAATGAACGACTTAAAGTTAGCAGTAAACGCCATTCAATGCTGACAAATTTTGTCAGCCATTTCGAATTTAGTGCTAGAGACGTGCTTGTCTTGAGAACACGAGGTGGCAATATATCAGCCCCTTGGTGAGTAATTCCCCGTGCGCACGGGCCTGGTCATCAAACATTTAATATTCTCATATAGATACTGTATAGTAAACTAAACATAAAATAAAATTAAAAAAATATATACCAGTGCCACGCACAAACCTTATGGGTTCTGGCTCCCTATTTAATTTGATAAAATTTTAGTGTTCTGGAACTAAACCTCCTGATAAATAGTGTTCACGGGCACAAAGCTCTAAGTCTTATAGATTTGCCTCCCCAGGCATCCAAACTTGGCAATAATTGAATATATTTTTTGAATCTCATTAACGAAAAAAGATATTGAGATGGAACTATCACGAAAATACTTCATTCTTTATTTTGAAGGTCAGTGCCGTTCGAAAAATGTATTTTTTTTTAATATCATTTTTATATATTTTCTTGGATGCCAATGACTTTTCTGAAAGTTTTAAGTTGTAAACAACCTTGCGGACCTTTACTTTACATGATTTGACCAGTGGTATCCTAAGTTTATATTTTTTTTAAAAAAGTTGCATTTTTTACGTAAGCTACTGCTTAAACAGTAAAAATAGATTTAGGACTTTTTCACTTATACAGGGTTCAGTTCTTCGGTAGCAATATAGAAATGATTTATTAATACATTTTTTTAATACACAAAAAAGTCTTGTAAGGAAATAGACAAAAAAAATGAAAAAAATAATTTATTTTTTTTTTAAAACAGTTAAAATCGCTAAAATTAAAATATGTTATAGCTCTTACCTTACTGATCAAAAATCTCCATAGACACGAAACTAAGTGCGATTTTTTTTTAAAGAAGAAATAATATTGAGATGGTTACTAAAACATAAATTCTTAAAATAACCTATATTTTATTTTTAGTGGCGTCCCCAAAATGGTTATTTTGTGTTATAGATTAGCTGCAAAATTGATACGCCACTTCTCAAATCATGTGTTACTTAAAAAAATGTTCTTTATTTTAATTTAATCAGTGAAGTAAAAAAAAATATTTCAGTTTAATTTTATGAGTACGCTACTGATATCTTGTTTATCGAATGGTATGGTCTTACACAACAACTGATCCATCTGTCATCTGTAGTATTTTATTAACATGTATATTAACCTAGTAATATATTTCTTAAAAAGTAAACATTATTAATATATCATTTTAAGTTAAATTTTTTTAATACAGTAATATGACAAGTGCAATTTTCAGTTAACGGATTATTGCATAAAACCATTTATCTAAGTGCCAGTGAATTTAATATATTTTTACAAGAAATAGGGTTTTAGAATAAGTATGTTCAAAAAGTCATCAGATCAGTTTGTTTATTCTTTTGAATTTCTACTTGGACTATTTAATAGCTTCCTCAAAAGTGTTTAAAAGACTTTTTAAATATAAAGGTGAATTTTTGATTTAAAACTCATGCTTTATCTAAAGCCACTTTACACGGAGCAATTTGTGCGCAAGTTTGATGCTATGCAAGTTTGTTGCAAGAATAATTCAGTCACTGCGCATGCCTTCAGGCAAGTTTGAGGCCATTTTCGTGCCGTCAAATTATTTAGAACATGTTCTATTTTTCGACGATTTTCACGCAAGTTTTATGGCTATTTTCGTGGTACCAACCTCATATAGTAGCAACTGCACATGTTAATAATTATTATTATTAATAATGGGCCGGTCTGTCTAACTAAAAAACTTCCTTAAAAAAGCAAATGCTAGGTTATGTTTTTGTCAACAAAAGCAGAGACACGTCAAAATTTTCTGGTTGGCAGCACTGTTTACCTTGCAATATATAGCACCAAACTTGCGTACAACTTGCACCGTGAAAACGCAAATCAAAGTCCTATTGTCCTCATGCTATATCTGGCAGCAAACTTGCATAGCATCAAACTTGCGTACAAATTGCTCCGTGTAAAGTGGTCTTTAGTCGTATCTTTGGCTAAGATGCAAAAACAGAAGATAAAGGTAATAAAACTGTCGGCAAAATCGGTGCCAAGTATATGATGTTTAAAAAGGGATAAGTAGATTAATCTAAACTAATAAACGAATTAGTTATGTATGTGGTCACATGTGAGGAGTATACAAGTTCAAACAGTACTGGCTTAGGTAACAAGGCGACCCAGTAACATCCCAGGTGTTATTTTATTTTTTATTTTTTTTTTTATTTTAACTTATTAAGATTAAAATTAAATAAAAAATAAAAAAAATAAAATAACACCTGGGTTGTCTTGTTACTTAAGCCGGTACTGTTTGAACTTGTATACTTCTTACATGTGACCACATAATAACTAATAGGGTCTTCTTCGATTTTTGGTTTTAATTATTTTTAAAAACTAGAAGTTCTAATTATAATATATATGCTATTTATTTATTTTTTAGTCTACTTAAACAGGAGAAAAAAAATTATAAAATTTGAATTATTTTTTCCCGCTCCACTGAAAACGTAACAGACAGAGTTTGCGCAGTTCAAATCAGTTTTGATTTTGTATGTTGGCTACTCTGATTGTTATTAAATAGATATGACTGTCATGAAGCGTTGATGTGAGGTTATATTTTCCTATTTTTCGGTTTTATTCAGTTTAAGTTTTATTTGGTGTGTATTTATTGGACTTTTTATATTTCAAGACAGTGTATAGTGTATAGTTTAAAAAGGTAAGCACAAAAAGTCTTTTGCAAAACACTAAAAGGTTTGAGGCCTTAATATTTGGACCTAAGATTTTTTTACCATATAGAAATTTTTTGGTTTAAATTTCATATCTGTGTCAAAGCATTCTTGAAATATAGTTTATTTTCAAATGACTTGCAGATTTACAGACTATAATGGAAATTACTCTATGTGCAGAAAATTTCTGCATCCAGGGACATACTTTAAGTATTACATAATATATTTCAAGAACAATGTTTAGTTTTTATTTATAAAACCAAATTATATACTCGTGTTTAACTTTTAGGCATGGATTTCAAAAACTGTTTTTTTCCAAGTTGCAAAAATTCATCAAAAAACTGCAAAGAAGTTTTTTTACTGTACCAAAACCAGAGGCTGTACGGAAATCATAGTTATCTGTTTTTCAACTACCAGGGGCACCAAAGAAATCTATAGGTGGATATTTCTGCAGTGAGGACCATCTTGAAGTAAGTTTAAAATTATATACAAGGTGTATGGTACACGAGATGGTACATGGATAGAAAAATTTTAAGGGGTAATAGATGAGCTCATTTTGAGTCTATTAGACCTTATACAAAGTCTCAACGTTTTTGAGATATCAGCCTTTTTAGATATTTTTGCGAAATACTTTTTTTATATTTTTTTCCTGTATATATGTATTATTTAACACTTTGATGAAAAATTACAAAAAGAAATGCCAAAGTATAAAAAATATGTAGGCCAATTTATGAGTTAAAATACAGTGGTTCAAACTTATTTTTCTATACTACGCACTAGTTCAAGGGAATGAGAAAGTTATACACACTTCTTTGTTTTGAAGAAAGTCCTCTTGTTCACCTGAGAGTCTCAGGCTGAGACTAGAGCATGCAAGTCCCGGACCAGCGCAAATTTGCTGGTCCGGAACTGAAAATACATTAAAAAAATGTGTACTTTTTTATTTTGGCTTTATCATAACAAAAAGAATGAGCATCTAATAGATGATCTTATTAGGGGTAATATCATAAGTTATACTGGGTTAGATATTACGTAACGCTCCTAGGGGGGGGGGGGTCATTTTCATGGTATTGGAAAATAGCGTTACAGGGGGGTGGGGGTCCAAAATTATCAAAATTTGCGTTACGTAATACTTCAACGTTCTCTTGGTGGTTTTTAGATAAATTTTACGAATATTAATCCCATGACGAAAATGCAACGACTGCTTTAGCAGGAGTTGAATTTCCAAAAATTGGGATTAATATAAGTAAAATTAAAAAAAAAGCACCGGTACCTAACGTAGTATCATGAATTTATATTTAGGGAGATAATATAATTTATATTTAATACACATACCTCTTAATTATAACTCAAGAACGCTTCGGATTAAAGATTTAAAATTTAGACCATAGGTTTGGACTTTTTGGTAAAAATCGAATTGGGACAAGGGGTTAAAACGGGGTAAAAACAATTTATTTCAAAAACATTTTTTTTTTTCAATTTATTTTTCGTTTTACAAAACAAGAAACTTTTTTTGAATTTTTAATTTTTTTCGTTTTTGATTTTAATGAAACTAGGCCTATAGGGAAAAGTATTATTTTATTGGCAGCAGTATTTTTTGTTATAATAAAGCAAATAAAAACAAAAAGTGTACACATTTTTTTTGTTTGTATGGCAAACTTTATTCCAGAAATACAATAAACTGAGTAACCAACTTAAGAATATATTAAGATAAAACCTTAAAATTTGGAGGGTGTTATCTATCCCTAATAAATATTTTTGTATGTAAATTAATACTAACAGTACTTATTTTATTGCAGATGATCAGGTCAGGGAAAAGTCAGCGAATTTGGATTTTAAATTTCAGTGCCAATCCTGCAGGGAACATGTGCTAGCACTATTATTTAAAGTTGTAATTAAAAATAAGTAAGGCACTTGTATTTTTTC
>CAUEHQ010000869.1:0-72145 GCA_958510825.1 Brachypterus glaber | reverse complement strand
AACAGACCTCATATACTAGATTGGGGATTCCATTGCAAGATCAAAAAAATTTGACTAACTCATGCGACTCTTCCTCTCTCTCGAATTTTCGTTTCTCTGTTTACAGTAACATCCACAGTTTTATTGGTATTATGTGGTATTTCCCTAGTGATTTTTATTACGTTGGTTATTCTGTATTGTTTTTACGAGCGCCTAATTATAGCTACCCGCACCGAGATTGTTTTGGTTTTTTGTTGTTTGCGGGACGTTAATTTACTTTAGCGTTGGTTAACGGTGGTTTTGTGCCTGTTTTTTTTTTGTAAAAAATTGGTTTGGATTTAGAATAATATATTGAAAAACGGTTAGCCCTCTACTACGCAGGCGCATTTCGGGTGCGGGTAGCTATAACTAGGCGCTCCTTTGTTTTTGTTTACCTTTCAGTAATCTGTTTGGCTTGTGGATTTTTTCGCTTTGTTCATGTGTTTTGTTAACTTTTGCTGGATTCCGGGACATACAAAAATTACGGAAAATGGAGCAGCCGACAGAATAGCGAATGAAGCCTGGAAAATCTCGTGGTTCGAGTCAAAACGCATTTCCGTGATTACAACCAAGAAACAAAAGAAATCCTATTTATGAAGTGGAAAAAAGAATGTGACAGTATGGGACAAATTAAGGGAGTCCCTT
Source organism: Brachypterus glaber (assembly GCA_958510825.1). NCBI lineage: Eukaryota > Metazoa > Arthropoda > Insecta > Coleoptera > Kateretidae > Brachypterus > Brachypterus glaber. The sequence continues at coordinate 71,482 of CAUEHQ010000869.1, read as the reverse complement.
AAAAGGACGCATGTACTGGGAAAGGACAGAATTAAAAAATAGAACATGGTTAATAACTTAGGACTAACCAGTAAAAAAAGAACAAAAATATTACATATGAGAGGTAAACACTGCTTTACCAACTCCCACTTGTTTAAAATTAACATAAAGGAAGACCCATGGTGTGGTGCAGAAATATACAAGACATCAAACATATCCTTTTTGAATGCCCAAGACACTCGCAACAATATTTATCCTTCTATGGGGCCCTAGCTAAGACATGCCCAACCCCTATTAGTCTAAATTCCCTGCTTGTGACCCCAATAAATCCATAGCAGTAGAAATAACCAAATTCCTTCAAAATAAAAACTTAATTGTAGCAAATCAGAAGAGGAAATATATCGGAAAGGAAGTTACCAGAATTTAGAAGTACACATGACCTGGCCAGAGAGCCTAGAGCAAACCCGAATTGGATTGGAGTGTTCAGTTGTATATTTATATTCAGTTTATAATATTTTACTATTTTTTTATCATTGATATTTATATTTTCCCTTATTAGTAAAACAAACTGTGATTAGACAGACACTTTTGTGATCAAAAAGTTTTTTGACAAAAACTTTTGTGATAGACACTTGTGTAAGAATATTTTTAATATTTGATATATAAATCATATGTATACACCGTTTTATGAGAATACGAATATGACATCACAGTGCGTAAACTAAATAGCACTCTGTAGGGTCACTGTCATTTATTTCTTTTAACTTAATACATTTTTTTTAAATAGAAAATGTATACCAAAAAAAATTATTTATCAAGTCTTCAGAAATATATGCAAATATCCATACAGAGTGCTATTTAGTTTACGCACTGTGAAGTGCGATTTGTATTTTCTCATACAGTGTATAAGATATAATATATTATAAATCATATTTATAATGACCAGAGTTGATACTTTCAATACAATAACAGGGTTGGACAACAGGAATATTAAATTATTTCTAATTTTTGGTCAGTTTGTTTAATACATATTTATGCCGAATAAGATTATATGTCTGTATACAGACATAATCTTATTCTCTTATTCGGCATTGTCTGTATACAGACATAATCTTATTCGGCATAGATATGTATTAAACAAACAGCCCAAAAATTAGAAATAATTTAATATTCCTGTTGTCTGACCCTGTTATTGTAATGAAAGTATCAACTTGCTCATTATTATTTCTTATTCGGCATAGGTATGTATTAAAGAAACTCACCAAAAATAATTTAAAATTACTCTTGTCCAACCCTGTTATCGTAATGAAAGTATCAACTCTGTATATTACATAGTAGAGAATCTCTATGTTAGTTTCTGATATTATTCTACCAAATATTACATACAATTTTTTTATAATAAAATTTATTAATATATTTATATACTTAATTTATTAAAACAATTTTTAAAATTAACTACTCGTCTATCCATTTTTACTTTATACCAAGAATAATCCTATATGAAATATGTATACAGTGCGGTCCAAAAGTCACCCCCCCCTTTTAACTTTTGTACGAGTTGAGATATCGACTTCAAATTTAGAACTCTTAAATAAGACAACTTAAACTATATTTTAGCATATATTTGATATTTTCAGCTCTTAAAATGTAGGCATGGGGGGACATTTTTGTTAAATGAAAAGGGGGGTCGTGTGATACATCGTTTTAAAGCTTATAAAATTCTCTATTTACACTAACATTTTTTAATTTTTTAAAAACGCTTTATAAGGTTTTGATTTTTCAATTTTTTGTGCTAAAACATTCGATTTTTTAAGTTTTTTTATAAATTTTTATTTATATCAACTAAAATTAGTTTAAAAGCATAATTAACATTTTTTTATGATGAAATTAGGCATTTTTAAAAAATTATTTGTTTTTTTTAGAGGAATTTTGATATTAATACCCATTTTCAACCCCATTTTAAACCCATTTTTTTTTTAATTTAAAAATATGGAGTTCAATGGAGAATTTTATAAGCTTTAAAATGATGTTTTACACGACCCCCTTTCCATTTAAAAAAATGTGCCCCCATGCCCCCCTGCCCACATTTTAAGAGCTGAAAGTATTAAATATATGCTAAAAGATAGTTTAAGTTGTCTTATTTAAAAGTTCCAAATTTGAAGTCGATATCTCAACTGGTTCAAAAGTTAAGAGGGGGGGGTGACTTTTGAACTGCTCTGTATAAACATTAAATAAAAATTGATATATATTAAGATTACTACAGTAAAATTTTGGTTATAAAGGTCTTCGTATGTCCCAAGGTTGCTCCAGCTAAGGCTATTTTAGTATTATATATTTTCTTTGATGCATACTTCCTTATGCTTATCTGCACATAAACTCGCATTTTTATTTCCATAAGTTTGTTGGTTATTGTGATATAGGCTTAATATGACGCATGCGCAGTACAATACCGTCGCAGTTTGCGTGGCTACGAAGGCTACACGCCAGACCGGGTAGCCATGTTCCTTCTAGTGGACCTTAAATCGAAATAATGATATTTCGATGTTTGTGAGACTTAAGACTGATAATAAATTATATATAAATACTAACCACTCGTTTATCTCGCATATATTACATCGTGGCGACGAAAAAAATTTGGTTTTAATCAGCAATAAGTAAAATAAAAGTGAAAACGACGCGATAACAGCGAAGAAAATGGCGGCTTTAAATGTGCGACTCGATTCTTTCAATGCAGATAGGGACGATTGGATAATCTATAGTGAGCGTTTAACACATTTGTTTAAGGCAAATGATGTCAAAGAGGACCTCCAAGTTTCAACTTTATTGAGCGTAATAGGTACCACAACTTACAAATTGTGTAGGGACCTGTGTTTTCCTGCAAACCCTGCAGAGAAGAGTTTCGCCGAATTGAATGCTTTATTATTGGGACATTTCGCAAAAAAACCAATGATATGGAATGAAAGAAAAAAATTCATGGAATTAAGCCAAGAAGAGGGTGAGTCGATAGCCGATTATTACGCCAAACTATGCAACGTTGCCAGCAACTGCAAGTTTGAAGGATCTTTAAAAATGATTCTAAAGATCAAATTCATAACAGGAATTAGAAAAGGGCAAATATTTGACAGAATCGCGGAAGAAGAGGATTCCACAACTTTGGAGAAGATTATCGATATAGCTAAAAACAAAGAAGGAAGGAACATGGAAGCAGTACATTTTGTAGGTAACAAGAGTTCTACAAAAACCAATAGGAGGCCTGGTAATCAAATTTCGCGCCGATACCAACGTCCGGTGCATGCTGGCCAATCGTCAAAAACCACAACCAATCAGAGGAATGACAACCGACAAAAGATGGCTACGCAGACAACATCAAAGGTGAAAACTTGCCATGTTTGCGGAAATGTACATTTAGGAAAATGTAAATATGCAAATTATATTTGTGAAACGTGTAAGAAAAAGGGTCATCTTAAAAAGGTATGCCATAAAAATCGTTTTAATTACGTGGAAGATGTTTATAATGAACAAAATGATTCGGTTGTTGATATTTGGACGATTGACAAAGACAATTTTAATTGTGATGTTAATAATTTTAAATGTTTTGATAGTAATATGTCTGTAAATAATGTAAAAGTTGACAAAGTTTTGAATAGAGATGTTTTTAGTGTTGATAAATATAGGTTAAATATTGAAATTGATGACAAGGTATTTACTTTTCAAGCCGATACAGGGGCTTCGATAAGCGCTATTACCGAAGAAATGTACGAAAAACATTTTAAAAATTATAAAATATTAAAGGACAACATTACATTAAAAAGCTATAATAATGCGAAATTTAAACCTATTGGATACATTTTTGTATATGTAAAATTTGCAAATAAAACTAAAATATCTAAATTCTATATTGTAGGTGAGGCTGGAACATGTATTTTGGGGAGGAACTGGTTGGATGATTTTGGTTTCGATCTGGAGATGGTAAACCAGGTGTCTTCAGAAAATGAGGTAACACAACTTTTCGAGGAGTATAAAGAAGTTTTCTCAGAAAAATTAGGTAAATTCAAGTCAGCTAAAATCAAGATCCATGTAAAGAAAGATGCAGTACCAGTTTTCTTAAAGGCCAGAAACGTTCCACTAGCTTTTAGACAAAAGTTAGACCAAGAATTGGATAAATTGGAAAAGGACGGAGTTATAACACCTGTAGAAACAAGTTTATGGGCTTCTCCAGTCGTGATTATCACTAAGGAAAGTGGTGACTTAAGAATATGCACGGATTATAAATCTACAGTAAACAAAAACTTAGAAAATATGCAGTATGCCCTACCAAGATCGGAGGAAATATTTGCCAAGGTAAGGGGGGGAAAACGGTTCTCTAAGTTAGATATGTCAAGGGCGTATTTACAATTTGAAGTGGATGACGAATCCAGTAAAATTTTGTGTATTTCCACTCACAGGGGACTATATGCTATGCGGAGACTCCCATTTGGGATTAAGACGGCAAGTTTTGTTTTTCAAAAACATATCGAGGAATTATTGCTAGGTATAGAGGGGGTTATAAATTTTCTTGATGACATTATAGTTACGGGTAAAAATGAAGAAGAACATATGAAAAATTTAAAGTTAGTTTTAGATAGACTACGAAATGCAGGTTTAACATTAAATAAAGACAAATGTCAATTTTTTAAGAAATCAATAGACTATTTGGGTTATAAAATTTGTGAACTGGGAATAAGTAAATCACCAAAAAAAGTGGAAGCGATAGTAAAAGCTCAAAGCCCAACTTCATTATTTGAAGTTAGATCATTTTTAGGGATGGTTAATTTTTATAATAAATTTATTCCAAATTCCATAAAACTGTTACGCCCAATTTATGATTTGTTAAAAAAAACGAACGAATTTAAATGGACAGGGGAGTGTGAATCTGCTTTTCAAGAAGTAAAAAAAGTTTTAAGTTCAGATGAAATTTTAGTACATTTTGACCCCAACCTACCTATTATCCTTACAACGGACGGAAGTATTAAGGGGATATCAGGGGTTTTGTCGCATAAAATGACCGACGGTTCAGAACGCCCAATAGCATACATATCTAGATCCTTATCCGTAAATGAAGCTAGGTACCCTAGTGTACACCTAGAAGGTTTGGCAATTTATTATTCTATAGTAAAGTTATATCAATATTTGGTCGGGGTAAAATTCAAAATTAGGACCGATGCAAAAACATTAGTAGGACTTTTTAAACACGATAAAAAATTACCAGTTACATATGCTAACAGATTACAGCGTTGGGCTGCTTTTCTGTCAAACTTTGACTATGAAATTGAGCATGTAAGTGGAAAAAACAATGTAGCGGATTTTTTGTCAAGGGCTCCAATGAAAGTAGAAAATATTCAGGAAGATCAGGGCGAATATTTAAATTACGTAGATGAAATGGAAGACTGGCCAATTGATAATAAAATGATCAAAGAAGAAATGAAAAAAGACCCTGAAATGCAAGAAATATTAGGATATGTAAAAACAGGTATATGGCCAAAGAAACTTAAAGAAAACTTAAAAATTTATAAAAGTAGAGAAAATGAACTTACCGTAGAACGGGGTATTCTCATGTATGGCTTTAGGATCGTCATTCCCAGGAAATTTAGGAAGAAATTACTAGGTGAATTACATGGCGACCATCATTTTGGAATAACAAGAACAAAATCCATTGCAAGAAGTTATATGTACTGGCCAAAAATAGACACGGATATAGAAGATATCTGTAAGTCTTGTAAATATTGCATGGAAAATAAATCTTTACCAAATAAAAATGAACTGACAGCGTGGCCGATAGAATCAGAATGCTGGTCAAGAGTTCATCTAGATTACTGTGGGCCAATCAAAAACAAGATGTTTTTAATAGCCACAGACGCATACTCTAAATGGGTAGAGGTGTTCCTGGTAAAGAACATGACATCACTGGTGACGGAGGAAAAGTTGAAAGAACTGTTTTCAAGATGGGGCTTATGCCGTACGATCGTATCAGACCACGGTACCCAATTCGTAGCCCAAAACGTTCAGAAGTTACTAAAAAGAAATGGGATACGTCACATCACGTCACCGGTCGCGTCACCAGCTAGTAACGGGGCAGCGGAAAACTCCGTAAAAACTTTTAAAAGAAATTTAAAAGCTCGATTAGAAGACCCTAGGAACGAAGGAAAAACAATAAATATGTTGGTAGCGGAATTTCTATTTTCATACAGAACAACTATTCATTGTACAACGAAGGAAACACCGGCTAAGTTAATGCTAAACCGTCAAATAAGAACAAGACTAGACATACTAAAGGAAAAACCGTGGATAAAAGAGGAAAATAAGAAAAGTCCAGAAAATAACCAAAATATGGCCCAGGAAACGCAAGTAGATATACAAGAAAAAGCCCAGGAAACACAAGGAAAATATTATAAAGGTAGAAAAAGAAAAGAATTACAAATAGGTGAAAAAGTAATGGTCACAGATTACAGGAAAAGAAACAGATTGACTTGGACACCAGCGACCGTAGAATCCAAACTGGGAAAAGTTGTGTATCTATGTAAAACATGGGAAGGAAACATTTATAAACGTCACATTAACCAAATACAAAGAAGAGGAGTTTTTGAAGAAGAAAAACCTAGGGAAATTCACATAAAAAGAAGGGAAAATATCACGACTCCATTTCAGGAAAATGTAAGAGACAATGAAAATGGGAGAGACAATGAAAATGTGAGAGACACGGAAAATGTAAGAGACAATGAAAATGGGAGAGACAATGAAAATGTGAGAGACAAAGAAAATGTGAGAGACAATAAAAATGTGAGAGACAAGGAAAATGTGAGAGACAAGGAAAATGTGAGAGACAATAAAAATGTGAGAGACAATGAAAATGTGAGAGACACGGAAAATGTGAGAATCAACGAAAAGGTGAGAGATCCTGAAGAAGTGAGAGACGTCGTGCAGCGGAGAGACATGGAAGATGGGAGAGACGAAGGAGACTTACCTGCTAGGAAGATTAAGGTAGGAGGGAGAGAGGCTGCACCAGTCATAACCAGTTCGTGCCCAGAAACTTCATCCAGTTCTAACCCCCGGAGTACATGTCCACCACCGACCTCAAGATCATCTAAAGGAAGGTTAATAAAAAAACCTAATAAGTTTAAAGACTTTGAGACTGATTTCATTTCTGACTTGTAAGACTTGAAAATTTCAGATTTTTAAATAAATGTTATTTTCAACATTGAAAACATCTTTAAAATAAAAAAGTTTTTCAACATTGAAAACTAGATCCAAAAACACAAAATGGCCGAAACCTATTTTGTATTTTTGTATCAAAATACTGTTCACAAACTTAGTTAAAAAGTCTATGTAATATTATAAAAAAAAAAAAAGTAATATTTCTTTTATACACTCTTATATAAAAGAAATATAGCCTGAAATTAAATAAAGAGATAAAACAAAAATTTAAATTAAATAAACATTTATTTAATGGGAAAAATAATTTTTATAACATTTTATAAATTAAAAATTTTATATTTTACACATTTGATTCTGATATTTGAAGGCAAAGGCTTAAAATAAAAGTATTGCAAAATATTTTGAAATGAATTAAAATTACAAAATATTTTGAAATGAATTAAAATTACAAAAAAAAATAAAAAGCCAACAAATATTAGAAAACAAATTTCCTAAATTAAGTACAATACTTAAAAATATAAGTATAATAATACATAGAAAAATCTACAGTTCTACATATTCTATAAAATCTACAAAACTAGATTTATCTCTGTAAAAAAAAAAAAAAATTAAATAAATATGATTTAATTTACATAAATTAAATATAAATAACATGAACACAAAAAGAATAAATTACTAATTTTACAGAAATAAATGAAGGGGGTTTTATTGATAGTGTAGGGGTGTGATATAGGCTTAATATGACGCATGCGCAGTACAATACCGTCGCAGTTTGCGTGGCTACGAAGGCTACACGCCAGACCGGGTAGCCATGTTCCTTCTAGTGGACCTTAAATATAAATAATGATATTTCGATGTTTGTGAGACTTAAGACTGATAATAAATTATATATAAATACTAACCACTCGTTTATCTCGCATATATTACAGTTATTATTATACTGGATGGCATAATTAACTCTACAATTAAAGACATTAATACTATCAATTAAAAAGTAATGGGAAAATCCCCATCCAAAACCTATAAATATCTACATGTTTTATAGAAAACGTTTGTAACCCTATAAAATTGTTTTATAGGTCGAAGTAGGAATTTTTTTATGAATTGTGTACCTATAGTTTTTTGGAAAACCTTTGTCCAAAAAAAAACTTATAGATACTTACACGTTTCATAGGGATTGTCCTACTAAAAATTTCCAGTAGGTCTAGGAAAATATCTGTTCAAAAACATAGAAAACTTATAGATGCCTACGTTTCATACAGATTTTTCTACTTAAACTTATAACAAAACAATTGAATAGATTTATGCATAGGGATTTTCCAATAGGTCTCTATTATAGTCTCTATAATAGGTCCTTTTTGACTGATATGGTCACTACACCACTTGGTTTGGTTTGTTTTAACTTACCCTTTATCACAGATTTTACATACTAGATAAAATATTAACGTATTCAAAGTGACTAACACATGCGACTCTCCCTCTCTCTCGAATTTTCGTTTCTCTGTTTACAGTAACATCCACAGTTTTATTGGTATTATCTGGTGTTTTTTTTTTACGTTGGTTATCTTGGACAGTGAAGTTTTAACACAGACGTCAAAATCACAAGATGAGGTTAACTTTGAAAAATATAAATAAACTTTTGATTTTTACTGAATATAAATCTAAAAACAATATATGACTATATATAAATATATAAGATATGGATTGTGGGGAATAATGTTTTATCACAGATCTGTGTTGACTATGGATAAAGGGCACAGATTTCATATACTAGATTGGGGATTCCATTGCAAGATCAAAAAAATTTGACTAACTCATGCGACTCTTCCTCTCTCTCGAATTTTCGTTTCTCTCTTTACAGTAACATCCACAGTTTTATTGGTATTATGTGGTATTTCCCTAGTGATTTTTTTACGTTGGTTATTCTGTATTGTTTTTACGAGCGCCTAATTATAGCTACCCGCACCGAGATTGTTTTGGTTTTTTGTTGTTTGCGGGACGTTAATTTACTTTAAAAAATTGGTTTGGATTTAGAATAATATATTGAAAAACGGTTAGCCCTCTACTACGCAGGCGCATTTCGGGTGCTGGTAGCTATAACTAGGCGCTCCTTTGTTTTTGTTTACCTTTCAGTAATCTGTTTGGCTTGTGGATTTTTTCGCTTTGTTCATGTGTTTTGTTAACTTTTGCTGGATTCCGGGACATACAAAAATTACGGAAAATGGAGCAGCCGACAGAATAGCGAATGAAGCCTGGAAAATCTCGTGGTTCGAGTCAAAACGCATTTCCGTGATTACAACCAAGAAACAAAAGAAATCCTATTTATGAAGTGGAAAAAAGAATGGGACAGTATGGGACAAATTAAGGGAGTCCCTTAAAAGGACGCATGTACTGGGAAAGGACAGAATTAAAAAAGAGAACATGGTTAATAACTTAGGACTAACCAGTAAAAAACAACAAAAATATGTCATATGAGAGGTAAACACTGCTTTACCAACTCCCACTTGTTTAAAATTAACATAAAGGAAGACCCATGGTGTGGTGCGGAAATATACAAGACATCAAACATATCCTTTTTGAATGCCCAAGACACTCCCAACAATATTTATCCTTCTATGGGGCCCTAGCTAAGACATGCCCAACCCCTATTAGCCTAAATTTCCTGCTTGTGACCCCAATAAATCCATAGCAGTAGAAATAACCAAATTCCTTCAAAATAAAAACTTAATTGTAGAAAATCAGAAGAGGAAAGATATCGGAAAGGAAGTTACCAGAATTTAGTAGTCCACATGACCTAGCCAGAGAGCCTAGAGCAAACCTGAATTGGATTGGAGTGTTCAGTTGTATATTTATATTCAGTTTATAATATTTTACCATTTTTTTATCATTGATATTTATATTTTCCCTTATTAGTAAAACAAACTGTGATTAGACAGACACTTTTGTGATCAAAAAGTTTTTTGACAAAAACTTTTGTGATAGACACTTGTGTAAGAATATTTTTAATATTTGATATATAAATCATATGTATACACCGTTTTAAGAGAATACGAATATGACATCACAGTGCGTAAACTAAATAGCACTCTGTAGGGTCACTGGCATCTATTTCTTTTAACTTAATACATTTTTTTTAATAGAAAATGTATACCAAAAAAAATTATTTATCAAGTCTTCAGAAATATATGCAAATATCCATACAGAGTGCTATTCAGTTTACGCACTGTGAAGTGCGATTTGTATTTTCTCATACAGTGTATAAGATATAATATATTATAAATCATATTTATAATGACCAGAGTTGATACTTTCAATACAATAACAGGGTTGGACAACAAGAATATTAAATTATTTCTAATTTTTGGTCAGTTTGTTTAATACATATTTATGCCGAATAAGATTATATGTCTGTATACAGACATAATCTTATTCTCTTATTCGGCATTGTCTGTATACAGACATAATCTTATTCGGCATAGATATGTATTAAACAAACAGCCCAAAAATTAGAAATAATTTAATATTCCTGTTGTCTGACCCTGTTATTGTAATGAAAGTATCAACTTGGTCATTATTATTTCTTATTCGGCATAGGTATGTATTAAAGAAACTCACCAAAAATAATTTAAAATTACTCTTGTCCGACCCTGTTATCGTAATGAAAGTATCAACTCTGTATGCACGGTGTATTTGAAATAGCGTCAGAAAAAAAATACACGAATAGCTCATGGTATAACTAACATTTTCCGTAAAAATTAAAAAAATATGTGCAGTAGTTTCAGAATGGGATTTTTTTGAAAAAAATGTACCTTTTAGCCGTACGTCAATGTCACGCTGTGAAATTCTCTAAATTAATGGTGACCTTGTAGCAAATATGTATGAAATCTTCCCAACGTTGCCAGATTCACTCGATAAGAAAAGTTTTTTTAAACTTACCTACCGTAGTAAAATAGGGGCATGTTTTCATGAAGTAAACATCTTATTATCACCTAGGTAATAATAATATTTTAGGTATCCGCTGGATGCCATCGAACTATTTCCCCAACCCTTGTTTTTTATCTTAACAAGAAGTTTTCACAATTTTTTTTAAATTATCAACCACAGCGATTGAATCACTATAAGATTTATTAAATAATAAAGTAAAAAAATGTACACAACACTTTCCACTTTGAAACACTTTTTTGCATTAGAATGGTCGGAATAGGTATTAAACTTGAAATATTAAACAAAAATTGTCTAATCACTACAGGAAAATAACGCACATAAACCACTGCAATGATTATTAACTATTTATTATTGACACTACGATTTATTGCAAAAAATACTGGTCAAAATAATTTTCTGAGAATCGAATTAGAACGTAAGTCGTAGCTTCATAAGCCAAAGCCAGTTTTTATATTTCTACAGTTGGCTACACTTTGTTTGGTATTTTTAGGTTAGGTCATTTATTTTTTCGTATTGTTTTGACTTTAGCAAAAGATAACCTTACATTCCATTCGCGCAAATTTCGTGTTAGGTGTTATACGTATTTGTTACTGTGCTCCGTCTAATTTTCGTCATTGTTTCGTTAAATAGTGGTTTACTAACAAAATACCTACCCTAAAGTAATCATTGTGGCTGATTTCACGTTGTGAGTAAGAAATTTCAGGTGGATGACATAAATTATCCTAAATAATTTAAAATGACTGCGGAAAGCGGCGGCATGAGTGCCGCCGTTAACCTGTCAAATGATCTGAATCCGACTAAAACAATTGCTAAATATAAAGAATCTGACAAAGGACCATTTGTGGTCTTCCTTGAGGCTACAGGACAAAATATAGGTAAATATGCACATATTTCCATAGCCAAAACCTTGTTTAACCTAAAAGTCGAAGATACAAAATCAATCAGTAGTAAGGGACTTAACCGTCTTGGAGTTGAGTTCAACAACTACACTTCAGCTAATAAATTCATAGAGAATGAAGCACTAACAAAAGAGGGCTATAAAAGTTATGTTCCTTTAAATTTCATATCCTGTCGTGGGGTAGTTAAAAATGTCGACCCGAGTTTAACCATTGAAGAAATAATCCAAAATACCACATCTTCTATTAATATATCAGGGGCAAAAAGACTTACACGTAGAGTCATTACAGATAAATTAGATGCAGAGGGGAAAAAAATTATAGAATATCAACCAACAAGCTCAGTAATGTTCAATTTCGAAGGCACGACCCTACCAAGGGAGGTGTCGATTTATTGTTTACCAGTCAGAATTTCAGCTTATGTTTCTCCAGTAACCCAATGCTTTAAATGTTTATTATTTGGTCACACCAAAAACCAATGTCGAGGAGTTGCCAAATGTCACAGTTGTGGGGAAAAATTAAATGATGAACATAAAGACTGTTCAGAAATAAATTGTATTTTTTGTAATAGTAAAAAACATAAATCTACGAATAAAACTTGTCCAGAATATGAAGTACAAAAAGAAATCAGACGTAAGATGGCTTTCGATAATCTTTCATATTTCGAAGCTAAGGAAAAATTAAATTCCCCTTATGCGTACACTATTTATAACCCATTACCACAAGATTTTCCCCCCTTGCCAAAAAAAAATACCGCGAATAACTTAATAAAAATTAATGAAAGAAGAATAGTAGACCAAGAAGTAAATAGACCAAGATATAAACGTTCTTACACTCAGACTCTCCAGTCCAGTCAAAGTAAAAGAATCCGAGCACCAGTAGGTTATGATCGGGGGGCCCACAAGGCTTGCCTAGTGTCTCCTGATTCTAGGCCCAGCATTTCTCATTCCCAACCTAATCAAATAAATAGAAATAGACCCCACTCAAGCCATATAGCCGTGCCAGAGGTACGTGCCCTGGAAAATATAACACAAACAGAACTTTTTGAAATGGTAATTAAATATTTTAGTAATTTTTCAAATATTAATAAAGACAAATTTATAAATATGATAACTAAGGACAGAATTAATAATTCGATAGAATATAGTGATGATTCCATGGATATATTCTAGTTTATGGGAGTTAAGCCCCTAGAGCTTAGAATATTGCAGTGGAATATCAGAAGTACTAACGCCAATAGATCAAATTTAATTCTGTTAATTAGGGATCATAACCCTAATGTTATTTTATTGAATGAAACTTGGTTGTCTCCTAATTTAAATTTTGCCATTCCAAATTTTCATATAATTAGAAATGATAGACCAGATGGGTATGGGGGCATAGCAACCCTAATCCATAAATCCTTAACTCACTCAGAAATTAAAACGATACCCGACTTTAATGAAGAACATTTTAATTATATCATAATAAAAATTAACAAATTTAATATTATTAATGTTTATTGTCAATCAGAAAATAAAATAACACTAAATAAATTAAATAGTGCATTTGGTTCCTTAATAGGTCATTCCATTCTAATGGGTGATTTTAACTCTCATCACTTAACCTGGGGCAGTAAAAAAACTAATCACAATGGAAATTCCTTACATGAGTATATTGAAGATCATAACCTTGTAGTCTTGAACGATGGGTCCTCAACCAGAATTTCTAGACCTAATCAAAATCCTAGTCCGGTAGACCTTTCAATTGTCCCAGCGGCTTTGGCACCTTTTATATCATGGAGAATTATTTGGGATAGCGGATCAAGTGACCACTTCCCCACCATGATTGACTATAATACTAAGGAAATAATACAAGACACCAATCTTCAACCAAAACGTCTATATAAAAAAGCAGATTGGGAGAAATACACATGTAAGATATTTTCAGACTTAACTTTAAATAATTACAATAAAAATATAAAATTTGAATCCTTTTTTACAATTATTAATGAAGCAGCTGAGGAATATATCCCAAGGTCTTCCCCAAAGGGCAAAAATAAACCCAAATTAGCTTGGTGGGATCAGTCCTGCTCTGACCTAATTACCTCCAGAAGAAATGCTATTGCCAATTTTAAAGAAAACTTTAATTTAGAAAGCTATTTGGAATTAAAAAGAATAACTGCAAAAACCAAAAGGGATCTAAAAAAAATTAAGAAAAATAAATTTATGCAATTTTGTGCTTCTATTAATAGAGAATCTAGTCCCCAGTATATCTGGAACACATTAAAAAAATTTACCAGGGGAGGAGTTAGCTATAAAAATTCACTACCAGATCCCCATATAGCTATTGAGATACTTAACAATCTGTCTAAAATTAATATAGATCCCGAATTTTCCATTACACAACCTGTTGGGGAAGTAGAACCTTTCTCTTTGTATGAACTTAAATTTATTTTAAATAATAGAAAAAAGGATTCAGCCCCAGGTAGGGATGAAGTTTCCTACTCCATGATTAATAACCTCCCAAATAAAGCTTTTTTAATTCTGTTAGATATATACAATGGTTGCTTAAAAAATCAAAGAATCCCAAAAGAATGGAATGAATGCGTAATCCTACCCTTCCTTAAACCAAATAAAGAAGCCAATAATAGCTTAAATTATAGACCGATAGTGCTGGCACCATGTCTTTTAAAAATCCTAGAAAACATGATCAAAAATAGAATAGAATGGTTTTTAGAAAATAAAAAGGTTTTTAATTTTTATCAATCGGGTTTCAGAAAGTGTATGGGAATTATGGATAATATATCTTATTTAACTACATACATACAACACTCTTTTAGCCTAAACCAAACCACTCTAGCTGTTAAATTGGATATAAAATCCGCGTATGAAAATGTCGATCTAACTATTTTATATAAATGTCTCAAAGAATTAGATGTACCATTACAGTATTGTAATTTAATCAATTACATTTTATCAAACAAAATTATTTATGTAAAAGATAAATTCGGAAATATGCATGGATCGGGCAGGGTGGATTCAGGATTGGGACAGGGTTCCCCCCTAAGCCCCCTTCTATTTAATATTTACCTTCTATCTATTTTCAAATGTATTCCTAAAGGAGTTATCATTTTAATATTTGCGGATGACATTATATTAGTAATTAGGGGGTGTGACATAATAGTAATGGTGGAAAAAATGAATAAAGCACTTAATAATATACACGAGTGGCTGGAAAAAAATAAACTCACAGTCTCGCCAGAAAAAAGTGAAGCTATCTGGTTTACCAAAGGTAAAAGATTAAAGTCCCCCCCCAGTATAAAATTAGGAAACAAAACTATTAATTACAAAAATCACATAAAATATCTGGGAATTATCTTTGATAAAAATTTGAAATGGAAAAATCAAATAGAATTTACTATAGCTAAGGCACTAAAAGGCATTAATATTCTGAGGGCATTCTGCAGGGTTTGGTGGGGTGCAGATCCCAAATCTCTAATTTTAGCTTACAATGGCCTAGTAAAATCCCATCTGGACTTTAGTTCTTTTATATTTAACACAGCTAGTAAGAGATTACTAAAAAAAATAGATGGAGTTCACTATCAAGCATTAAGGACTATAACAGGCTGCATGAGATCTACCCCCACGAACGCACTTCTAGCGGAATGTGCAGAAATGACTTTGGAATACAGAAGAAAAGTGTTGGCGTCCAGGTTCATTCTAAAAATTGTTAGTTTTACAGAACACCCCTTAACTAAAATTATAAAGAGCATTAGCGGAAGTCTGAGTGGACAATCGGTTTACTGGAGAAACAAAAAGGTACCTTCCTTGGTGGGTGCCTATCAAGAAATAAAAAAATACATCCCAGAAATTCACAGGGGTAATCGGTTGCCGTGCTATGAAGTAGAATTAGAATTTCAATTAAGAAAAGTACCAATTATAAAGTTAGGATTAACTAAAGGTGAATCAAATAATCAAGTATTTTTAAATAAACTAGAACTGATGAAAAATAAATATAAATATTTTATATATACAGATGCGTCCAAAAGTGAGGATAAAGTAGGTATTGGAGTATATAGTTCGGAATTAAAAGTAAACTTTGCAGCCAGACTGCCCAATAACTCGCAAATATGCACGGCAGAGATAGCCGCTGTGAATATGGGTGTATTAGAAATTTTAAAAAAAGAAAGTAGGGATAACATAATTTTTACAGATTCCTTAAGTGCCATTACAAAACTTTCTAATAATAATTTCAATGGAAAAAATGATCATATTTACCTCACAACTAAAAGACTAATTTTAGAAGCTAATGATAATGGGTATAATATTAAACTATGTTGGGTCCCGGGACATGAAGATATAAGGGGAAATATAAAAGCAGATTTATTTGCAAATGTAGGGAGAAGCTTAAATAACCCAATAAACACTAAACTAGGTTACACAGAATTTACACCAGTTATTAAAAAACACATAGAGAATCAATGGAAGGTAGAGTGGGATAATATAACTAATAAGGGTAGGTGGTATAGAAATATTCAGCCCACATTCCCAAAAAAACCATGGTTTACAAAAATTAATTTTTATTCAAGATGGCAGACTTCCACTTTTGTGCGGATGAGAACGGGTCATTGCTTGACACGTGAACATCTGTACAGGATTAGGGTCTACACAGATCCTTTTTGTGAGTGTGGGATGATAGAGGATCTGAATCATTTATTTTTAGAATGCCCCATTAATATATACCCAGGTCTAGACATTTTTAAAGAAATGCATAAACAAGGCATACAAATGCCGTTCAATATGCCACACATTTTAAGCATGCTAAATCAAGAAATTATGACAATCATCCTTAGATTTCTGAAACACAACGTGACAAAGTTATGATGAATGCAGACACTCCTGCCTCTCCTTACATCCATGCTCCGAGGCACAACCCTTGTGAAGTCGCTCGGCTGTGCTCCTGAGCGTGAAAGGTCGAATTCCCTAGATGTATAACCCCTGCTTTAATGACAAACGGAGAAAAAAAAAATAATAATAGAGCTAGAACTTAAAAAAAAAAAAAAAAATAAATAAATTTTAAATAAAGTGGAATTAATGTATAGTAAACCCTGTGTATGTAATAGTCCAGTGATAGTATCGTCTTGTAAAGTGTGAAGGTCGTATTTATGGAAAAGTCCTAGAATTATAAGTGTGTGCAGCACGGGATACACATCTCGGATGGTCTGACATACTTGGCAACAGTGTAATACCCCATGTTACTGGCTAATTAGTCTAGCGACAAAAGCCAAGCAGTAAGAAGAAGAAGAAGACTTTAGCAAAACTTTACATCCCATCAGGGGTCTATTTTTACGTGCAATGGGAAATTTGGATTTGTGCTGTATAAGATACTGATCAAAATGTGAAGTGAATAGCCCAAAGATTTTCAACAAATTTAAAGTTAAATATCTCCGAATATAATTAAAGTTGCCCAACATGTTTCCTGATGTGTGAGCTCGGTGGGTTTTGTTGACAAGCATGTTGAGAAGCATGTTGCCTAACATGCTCCCTAGTGAGTGGCCTTCAGCAAACTTTTTTATAATTTGTATAAATTATAATACAAATTAAAAAAAAGTAGGATTTGTTAAAGTTGTAGAAGCTTATAGCATTTTAAAGTATAGACTAGATTCCAAGGGGCGCCGGCCCCATGTTATGGGTCCAGGGGGCCATGACCTCCGCCTCCCGACTCGGCGCCTTTGCCCCTTAACAAGGGGCCCTTGTAAATAGTGCCTGTCACAGCCAGGCTCAGAAAGATCGCTGCCCCCCCCCCCCCCCCCCGCCAAAAAAAACAAACTCAAAAAAAATTGTTTGGATTACATTGAAAGTCATTTTGCCATTGCACTTATTTCCCATAAATTTTTTCACACAGCCATTTTTTTGCTAAAGGCTGATCAGACCCTCTAAGAATTTTTTTTAAGTTTATATGGGGACCTCCGTTAAGTTTAAATAAAACCTGTAAAATTTTCTGTGATGTAAAGTTTTTTAACTGATTCTATGTAACTAGTTGACTTCTTTTCGAAAATTTGTTAAACTTTACTAAGCTTGACGGCCCCCTCACAGGATAGGGGCCTAAAACTTTGTACCCCCTTTGATCCTCTGTTTGTGGAATCCTGAACACTTATTTTGGGTCAGTGACAGACTGGGCTATCGAATCCTGTCAAAATAATTGTCAAACTGATTTTTTAGAATTTATTAGGAAACCAGCCGTCTCGAATGAGCGAGAATACTTTCCCATAAAAAAAATTGTCCAGAAAAAAATGATTACAATTTGGGGAGGGGGGGGGGGAGGTCTTGAAAAATCGATAATAACATTTTTTATGTAATTTTATTTAACCTTTTAGGTGCTTTTTAAATTTTTCTTCCATTGGAAATACTAAATAAGTTGTCCAGAAACAATGTATTACCTTTTGGGGGGAGGGGGGGTCATGGAAAAAAATTATAATAATTTTTTTATGTAACTTTATTTTACCTTTTAGGTGTATTTTTGAATTTTTCTTCTATTGTGAAAGATAAAAAAAAAATAATAATAGCATTTTTTGTTTCGTTTTAAAGTATGTGGTTTTTAATTTTCTTATATTCTAAATAATAAAATTAAGACCACAACAAAAATTTAACCCCCTTCCCTTCAACCGATTTTGTTGAGATACAAACTTGTCCAAGATAATATGAAAATACATCTGTATACCACATTTCAAGTCGCTAGCTCAAAGCGTTCTTAAGTTATCGTGGATACAGACAAACCGACAGACAATTTTTGTTGTAGCTTAATTTGATTTTTCTCGACGTTTTAGGCAGCGGCGGATCCAGGAAATGTTCTTGGGGGGTGGGGTAAAATCAAAAAATAAAATTTTAATAATAAAAATATTTATTGGAAACTTCCAACAGGCTAACGACCGGAGTCTTTCTGCCCATATTTTACAAAATTATTAGTTATCATTTGTTATGACTACAATAAATTATTAGAAAAAAAAAACTATATAAATTTAAACTTAAAATATAAAAAAAAAGAATACTTAAATATCACAGGTAATTTAGTTTGTTTTTAACAGTTTTAAGGCATCAAAGAGTGGTCTTTCAGGGTATCTTATTTTTGGCTCTTGCGTTTTTTCTATGTTTGCATCTTTGTTTGCAAAGTTTGTTGTCAGACGATTTAATCTATCTTCTATTGGTTCCAGGCCAGTCTTCTCATAAAGGAAAGCATTTGAGGGATTGTGTAAAGGGTTGTTGGGATTTCTCATTTTTGTTGTATGGATCTGAAATAAAATTTTATATTCTTGAATTAAGAAAAAACGTAAGGAAGCCCTAGCACCGCAGGCAAAGCTTTTACAAATTTGATGGTCTATTTTAATTTTAAACCAGACTTTTAATTTACAATTAATTAAATATAAAATTTACAAAAATACAAAGAACTCTAGCCCCGCAGGCGAAAATTTTTACGAATTTTACGCTTAAGTTCTACTTTTGCAATTATTTATAAAACTTACAAAAATACAAGCACTAGCGCCGCAGGCGAAAACTTTTACGAATTTCGCGCTTAAGTTCTATAAATTTTGCAATTATTTAAAAAATTTACAAAAATACAAGGAACTCTAGCGCCGCAGGCGAATAACCAAACGTTCTACAAATTTTGAAATTATTTTATCCTGGGGGGTAGTTAAGTTCAGATGTATTTATGTGTAGAAAAAAATTGTGACCTGAAGCATCAATTCTGAGATCAGATCCAGTTTTAGCGACCCCGAAAATATAAAAATGCGTTGCTCTAGTATCTGGCACATGATTTTTTTGGGGGGCTGTGATATAATTTTTAGGCTCTTTTATGGAGTGGCTGGTAGCTAAAGGGTAGAAGTTACAACCACCATGAATTAAACTAAATTTTTAAATATTAAGCTATTTTTGTAAATGTTTTCTTCAAATTATTTTAAAATAAAATCATCCACCATTAAGGGTTGAGGTATTTAATTTTTATTTTAACCATAACAGCATTTTTTTAGCTCTTTCAAATAACCTATTACAAGATGGGGGTTGATGTTTAAGATTCTAATGTTGAGGTAGCTGGAAGTTAGGTAATGCTTTTTTTGCAAGATAATTGGGGTGGATCATTTTCAAATGATCACCCTGTATGTTTTTAGACAGTGATTTCCCTATAAAGATGTAGTAAAATCTCTATTAAAACCTATAGAGACCTACATGTTTCATAGGAAATTCCGTACTTAAACCTATGTAGTTCAGTACAGCACCAACGAACAGACCTAAAGTCACTTTCCATCAAACTTATAATCACAGACCGCACTTTGTGATTGAACACACAAACCACCCTATTTAATTTAACTTTTAATATACCGTAATTTCACACAACAATAGTCCAAAACCACACAAGTATACTCCAGCCACACACCTATGAGCAGCATATTTAAAAAAAAAACATTGAAAACATGTTGCTGTATATCCTATTGGGGTGTAGTTAAAACATGGACTATAGTTGTGATCCTAAACCATACTTGTGAGAAATTACAGTACTATTACTTACCAAATCCATTGCCATAATATGGAATTTCAATTATTTATTATTAAACAATTCAGTATCACAGTTACGTCCTTTATGTTATTATGAAGTTTTGGTTTTAAGTTTGTATTGGTATCTCTGCTCAAAAAGTCCAAACCAGTTATTAAAAGCTAAAAACAACACAAAAATGAAAGGTATTTACTAGAAAACTACAATCAACCTTTACATACCTTCCTTGAAAAAACATTCGATGTTTTAGCCTATTCCATATTGAACATAAAGATTGGATATCATTGAAATTTAAAGAACAACAAAATTGTTACACTACATTACACTAAGAATCACAGAACAACCCCTTATAATTTATCATGGAGGGTAAACTCGTGATCTTTCTCTAGCCACCTGGCTTTGTTTGTTTGTTTAATCATTTAACGTCGTTTTTCGCTGCTATGGCCTAATTGACGGGCTTTTAAATTTTTTCTACGTTCGTGATACATAACCTTACTTTTTGACTTTTTGAAAAATATAAGTGATACCAACAGTAGAAACATAAAATTTAAAAGGTACTCCTATAACATTTTCCCGTGCCGAGCTGCGCTGGCCATTTTTCAATGCAATATTCTAAAGGCCACTTGCACCAACTTTTGGTCTGGGATTATCTCAGCTAAACCGAGTTTAAGTTAAAAATGCTGCGTTCTGATTGGTCGGCCGTCAATTTAATCCAAGTTTAAAGTTAAACCATCATTGGTGCAAGTGAACCTTAGGGCCACTTGCACCAATGATGGTTTAACTTTAAACTTGGATTAAATTGACGGCCGACCAATCAGAACGCAGCATTTTTAACTTAAACTCGGTTTAGCTGAGATAATCCCGTACCAAAAGTTGGTGCAAGTGGCCCTTAGGGCACCAATGATGGTTTAACTTTAAACTTGGATTAAATTGACGGATGGCCAATCAGAACGCAGCATTTTTAACTTAAACTCGGTTTAGCTGAGTTAATCCCGTACCAAAATTTGGTGCAAGTGGCCCTAAATCAAATCAAGTTTTTACAAAAAAAAATACACAAAACAGGTGCAAAACCAACGTTAACGTAAAGTGCAATGAACTATAGGAGTGGGGGAACAGGATTCCAATAGAAATAAGTAGTGACACTACGTTGGCAGTCATTAACCGCATTCTTTATTCTAGGGGGTTCAAATTTTTCACACTAGATGGTGCGATTTGGTAACTTTATAAGGAATTTTATCATCAGAAATTGTAGTCTCTGTTATCGTACTAGTTTTTCCTGGTAATACTTACGGTTGAAATGTTGATATCTTTATCTGTGAATAATTTATTATATGTTTGAGCGTTTTTGAGACTTTTATATGGTAGTTTTTTTATTTATTTTTATTAATTTCCGTAGTGTAACTGTATATATACAGTTTTTTAGTGAGTGATTAGTATACAAGAAAAACTTTTCTAAACATGTCTTGCTGTGTCATTGGCTGCCACAGTGTAAAAAGAAAAAATCTGGCGAAAGTTTCATTTTTTAAGTAAGTTTAAGTTGGGATTATATTGACTTGTACGTTTTGCATTTAAATATATACAAATAAAACTACAAATTTAGTGAAATTTAATTTATAGCCAGGGTTTTCTATTTTACAGGTTTCCAAAAGGTAAAGAATTGTTGGAGCAATGGCTTGATATTATTAAAATACCCAAATCTACGTAGGTATACTTTTTCTGAGAATAGATTTGTTTGCTCAAGGCATTTTAAATATGATGACATGCTTTTTGGAAAAGAGAAAGTAAGTAGTAAAATGCTCTGAAGAAAGCCAGAGTTCGAGCCTGAAAAAATAGGGTGTGTATTTCAGAAATAAGATTTTCATATGTACATTTTTTTATTACAAGTATCTATACAACAAAGTGTCTGGAGTTCCGACCGATTTTGCACTGTTGTATATCTATAGATTGTTGTATTCCTTGATCAACACAACATAAAAAAAAAGGTTAATTTACTTCTGACACCAGGGCAACCTTTTATTAAGAGGTTCCGAAACTTATTTTATAACTTCACAGTTATTTTCTATTTATAGTCACAGTTTCTTCACTATAAGGTTTAAATGTTCTAGATGTTCTTGATTTAGACACTTGTTTATTATTTATAATGATATATATTTAATACTTGTAAGATTATAACTTTGAGATAGATTTAAGATAGTTTTGAGATAACTTTAATTTAAGATACGTGCGATCTAACTCATGTCTAATACAGCTCTGAGGGTAATCTAGGCGGAGCTCTATTTATATTAAATGAATACTGCTTAAGTCAGCAAAATAAGATAGACAAAGAGGCCATTGTTCTAGGGGGCGCCAACACCTCGGGGCTGTTATAGATTTTTGTTGAGCTTTTGAAAAAAGTGAGAACAAAAATCTCAAAAATGTTAAAATATAAAATTAACTTAAGATATTTGATTTTAAGATAACTTAAGATACTTAATTTAAAAATTTGAGATATGTAAGATATATAAGATATTTGAACTTAAAACTAAAATATTTGATTAAATTAATGTAAATATATAAAATTATTAAAATAGTATAAAGTATAAGTAGAGTATAAAATAATATATTTCAGTTTTGATTTATTTTCTTTTTCTTCTGAAGTCGACTGGAACGTCTAACTGAAGAAGTGGAATCTTGGGGCTCATCGTTCTGGGTTTTAGTTGTATACTCTAACGGAATGGGGTAGTTCAATCGTTGAAGTTCTGCGTCATAATGGATTAATGTTGGATGCTGAATGGGCTCTTTATGACATTGGTTGTAGATTTGTACGCATGGGCCACATGAAGAAGTTTTTCTTAAACATTTTCCTATAATGTTTGTGAATCCAAATTGTTTTAGAAGTTTGTATAAAATATATAATATTGCCAAGCCAGTGATTATTGAAAGGGTTGAAGTATACCAAAATGTTTGTTTGACAATAAAAGGTTTATTGAGTTGTTCTTGAAGTTGCTCATCAAACTGGTTAAGTTTTTGTTGGGCATATTTTAATTCATGAAGATCCAAATTATTTAATTTTATTGGATCCAAATGGATTTCGTTAAGTGTAAGATTTTTTCTTAATTTTCGGCAGCAGTCATCTTCAGTTATATCTGTGAGTGGGATTTCGTTGGTTAGATTATATGTTTCCATAACCATTTGTGTTTGTAAGGAAACTTGATTTGTGAATGCTTTACAATTCGACTTTAATTTTAAAAGTCCTGCGTTTTTTATGACTTCTTGAATGCTGTCATCTTTGTCACAAAGAATTGATAATTGGGTTGGTTTGGAAGTTACATAGAACCATTGATTTTGTTGCAACTGGTGCCAAATTTCCATTTCTGCTACAAGATTTCTTGTTTGACAAGTTTTTGGGATTTTGATTGTTGTTTTCATAAGGAGTTGAACTTCACATTCGTCTGCTGTAGTTTTCTTTAAAGTTGGTAGATTTTTTGCATATCCATTTTGAAGGAATGTATTGAGTGCATCGTTCAAGATTTTCGATCATAATATAAAATGTCCGAGAAGAGGATAAAAGGATATAAGGTTTAGAAGGCTCAATATATGAGAATAAGGAAGCATCGTCTTTATGTAGGTTTGAAAGAGAGAATTTTTGATACAAATCATATTCATTTGCTAAAACAACTGGTATTTCAAAAGATATTACCAATAATTTACTTTTTATAAATGATCTTAATGTTATTATTTTATAATAATGATAAATATTTTCTAAAGATAATGGAATAGGTAATGTATATTTTGTAGATATTTTTTGTAACTCTCGATATAATGTTTCTGGTGATAAAATTCTATAGTTTATAATGCCATTTTGAATTAACGAAACGTCATTAACATAGTTTTCTAAAAGAGTTTGAATTTCGTCAGTCATTTCAATAAGTAAAATTAAATGATTAGATATTTCAATTTCAAAATCCAACTGCTGTTTAAAGTCTTGTACTTCTTTAGTAAATTTATTAAATTTTTCAAGATTATTATTTAAAGTTAAAATATTTTCATTCATGCGTATAACTGAATTATTAAAATTAGATATTGTTTGAGATATTATTGAAACTTGCTGTTGCATTAAAACTTCAGTTTGTTTTTGATTATTTATAATTTGATTAATAGAGTCCGTATAAAATTGAGCATCATCAGCATCTGGTGTGCCAAAAAGCCATTTAAATGCGTCACCGACTACATTTAAGATACCACGTTTTCTGCGTGTAAGAACATTAAGTTCATGAGAGATTATTTTATAAGATTCTTTAATAGATAAAAATTTAGTATTTATATATCTTAATTGATTTTTACAGTCTAAATTTATGCGATCGGCTTGTTCCAAATTGCATAGATCTAGTGATAAGGTATAATAGTTATAAATTTGGTTTATTTGATAATCAATGTGAGAAAGATAATAATAAGTTAAAAGTGCGAAGTTGTCATTTGATATATGCGTTTTACCAAGATTATGGTATAATAGACCAGCCGTTGTTTGGAATGGAATAATTTCATATTTATTGCTGAGACGTGCTAGGCCTTGATTCGGTAAAGTCAGAAGGAAAATTACTAGGAATACTACGAAGGTCAATTTCTGATTCTGATTCAACATTTTCATTGTTTTCTTCAATGTTATTGTCTGAAACAATATACGGTTTTAATTTATTGAAATGATGCGTTTTAAGTTTATTATTTATAGATAGAGTCGCAGTATTATTATCATGTACTTGTACTATCTTATAGGGACCTTTATAATTCGGAGTAAGCTTTTTCTTTTTAATTTTAGATAAGCTGTCGTATAATAATACTAACTGATCTGCGTAGAATTTATATTCTCTATTATGAGATTTATCGAAGTAATTTTTTGAACTTTGTTTTGCTTTTATTTGATTATCTTTTGCAGTTTCTCGTAAAATTCTTAATTTATTAGTTATATCATTAGCTAGATCTGAATAATTAGGTTTAAATTTTGGAGAATTTATATGGCTAGGAATTCTTGCACGTTGTCCAAAGACTAATTCGTATGGGGTTTTTTGAGTGGACTTATGTATACTTGAGTTATAACTGAAAATTGCTAAATTTAAAAATTCGTCCCAATTGTTTTGGTCTTTATTAACATAGCATTTAAAATATTCTTTTAATGTTAAATGGGTACGTTCTAGTGCTCCATTACTTTCAGGATGATAAGGAGTTGTAAACTTATGTTTTATTGTTAAAAGTTTATTAAGTTCCTTTATAATATTTGAGGTAAATTCGCGACCTTGATCTGATAAGAGTACATTAGGAAAACCGAATTGTGAACAATATTTTATTAAATATATAGCAATAGTTGTTGCTTCATGATTTTGCATAGCAAATGCTTGGATGAATTTAGTTAAATCGTCTTGAATTGTTAGAATAAATCTGTTATTATTTTGAGTTTCTGGTAAAGGTCCGATTACATCCATTGCAATTTTTTCATTAAATTTAGAAGCTGTGGTAGTTATTAACATGGGGCTTTTATTATGTTTAAAGTCTGTTTTAGATTTTTGACATGTTTGACAATTTTTAATATAGTCTTTAATTTCTTTTTTCATATTATCCCAAAAATAATATTGTTTAATTTTTTCATAGGTTCGTTCAAAACCTTGATGACCTGCAGATGGCAAATCATGATTTTCTTGTAGAATAATTTTAATTAGATCTGGGTCTGTTAAAGTAATACGTTAATCGGAAAGTATTTCATACTTAAAGTCCCTAAATAAAAAATATAATAAAGTATAAAATGTATCTTGTTTAATTATATCATTATTTTCTGAAATATCTGGTATAGTAAAATATTTAGTTTCATTATGTTGCAATAAAAGTCTAAGATTATAAAGTGTGTCAAATAGAATTTCATAAAGTGCGGATTCATCTATAAATTCCTTAATAAAAGCTAAATAAAGAGATTGTTGAGGTAATCGTTTTAAATTTATTTCTTTTATTTTCGCATTACGAATAGTTAAATTGTGTTTGTAAATATAATCAATGTATTTATTATTGTTTGATAAGTCACAGGATAAAGGAATTACAAAGTTTTTTATCCTGTTTAAGGGAGTATTTACTATAGTTGGTTTAGGAATTCTAATTTCTCTTTGATGAAAATTTTTAAAGTTATCAAATGTTAAATCTTCTTCTGGTTGAATATAGTTAACATTATGTTGTTCTTTTATAAAAATATATACTTTTATTTTTGAATCTTTAAAAATAAATTTAATTAAATTGAAAATAATATTCCATTCCAATTTCCAAGCGATTTGTGGCATAGAAACTTCAGTTTCTTTGAATTTTATTAATAACGATTTTAAATATTCTAAAGACTGAGAAACAGTTTTATAAGTAGGTTTATCAAAATAATTTTCTTTTGTAATTAAGTAATATATTTTTCTACCATTTACATTTATAAAAGCTACTTCACCTACTTTTTTATTTTGATTTTTGAGTATATTGACAGACTTAAATTTGTTTTTAAAATCCAGTGCGATACCTTTATTCATGTAAAAATCTTTTGATACACAGTGAGCTAATGATCTTGTATTTAAAGGGTTAAAAATGTTATCGTGAATTATTATGACATTGTCATTTTCAACATTTAAATTATTATTTATAATTTTATCAATAGAAACTTGATTATTTGAATCAGTTTTTTCTAATTTTAAACGACTAAGTGCATCAGAATTAATATTATCTTTTCCCGCTTTATATTTTATTTCATATTCGTAATCCATTAATTTTAAGCGCCATCTTAAGAGTTTACTAGAAGGGTCTTTGCAGTTATTTAACCAAATTAATGGTTTATGATCGCAATATATATCGAATTTTTTCCCAAAAAGATAAGGTCTAAAATGTTTACAAGACTCTACAATTGCAAACAATTCTTTTTCAGTAGTAGAATAATTTTGTTGCGCCTTGTTAAGGGTTTTTGAAAAATAGGAAATTGGTAAGTCCTTTCCTTGAGTTTTCTGCGATAATATGCCTGATATTTGGTCATTTGAAGAATCGCAAGTAAGACTAATTTTTTTATTAAAATTAGGATATTGTAATATAGGTTCCCTTGTTAAAGTATTTTTTAATTTTTGAAAGGATAAGTTACATTTATCTGTCCAGACAAACTGAGAATCTTTTTTTAATAATGTGTTTAAAGGTTTAGCGATTTTTGAAAAATCAGGAATAAATTTTCTATAGTAGCCAACTAATCCGAGGAAAGACTTTACGTCTTTTTGAGTTTTAGGAATAGCAATATTTGTAATAGCTTCGACCTTTTCTGGATTTGGTCTTACACCTTTATCTGAAATAATGTGTCCTAAGAATTTAATTTACCTATGTAAAAATTCACATTTATCGGGTTGCAATTTTAAATTGTGTTCCCTTAATCTTTGAAATACTGACCTAAGTTTATTAATATGATCAGCAAGGTCTTTGCCATAAACTATAATATCGTCTAAATAACAAAAGCATTTTTCGCCAATTAAGCCGGATAATACTATCGACATGTTCCTAACAAAACTCGCGGGGGAGGTTTTTAATCCATAAGGCATTCTATTAAATTCGTAATGTCCTGATGGAGTAGAAAAAGCGGTTTTGCACTTATCTGATTCTTCCACTTCAATTTGATGGAAAGCAGAGGATAAGTCTAGAACTGTGAAATATACAGCATTTCCGAGTTGATCTAAGATATTTTCAATATTAGGCAAAGGAAAAGAATCGCCTATAGTAATATCATTCAATTTCCGATAATCTATTACAAGTCGCCATTTTCTTTTACCTGAGGAATCTAGTTTTTTAGGAACAATCCATAGATTGCTAGAATAAGGTGATTTAGAATGTCTGATAATATTCTGTTCAAGCATTTGATTTATTTGAGAATTTACTTCTTTTTCATGTACTTTCGGATACCTGTAAGTTTTACAAGTTATAGGAGCGTCATGTTTTGTATGAATAGAATGTTTTAGAGTTTTTGCAGAAGTTAAATATTCACCAGGTAAGTGAAATAAATCTGAAAATTCTTCACAAATATTTAGAATGGCTTGATTTTCATCGGAAGTTAAGTGATCAGTATGAATTTTTTCTTTTAAAATTTTATTTCTATTAATCTGATTATTATTTATTTTTGAATTAAAATAATTAATTTCTTCAAATTTATTTAAATCTAAAGTAGGTTTTTCAATTAAAACTTCATTTTCATTCATATTTAATATAGGTATGATTGCTTTATGATTATCATTATTAATTAAAATATCGGGAATAAAAACATTAGGATGAATTTGTTTTTTCTCAATGAGACCATATTTTAAATTGTTCTGTGAAATATTTATTTCAGCAATAAATTCACAATAAGGCGGAATTTTTATTTTATTTTCTGATGTTTGTGATTTTTCCAATATTATTTCTTTCGGTGAAATTTCTTTATTAAGTTTTATTTTTTTATTATTAATGATTATATTATTATTACAAAGATCAAGTAAGACATTATGTTTTTTAAGAAAATCGGTACCCAAAATACCGTCAAAATTTGTTTTTAATTCGCCACCACTGACGACATGACTTTTGTGAGGAATAGTTATATCATTTATGATAAATTCTAAATTTGCTGACCCGAAGGATTGTATGGAGTTATCGTTTGTTATACCTTTTATTTCAATGAGATCATTCTTATCTAAAGGGGTCAAATGAGGTACTAAGGCCGTTGATTTTACAATAGTCGTAGTAGAACCTGTATCAATTAAAAATGTTATATGTTTATTTAAGGCATTAGTCATATTAAACGTAATCGTATTTAAATTTGAATTAGGTTGAAGGTTTATATTATGCGAAATATTTACACATTCATTTATTTCTGGTTTTGAGATGGGAATGCCTCTTTTTGTGGTCCGTATCCTGAGGGACATTCGACACAGTGGACCTCTGGCAGTTTAAATGATTTACTCTTGGATTAGAAAATTGATTATTTTTAAATTGTCTTTTTCTACATTCAAAAATTAAATGTCCTGGCTTTTTGCAATAATTGCAAAATTTTTGATAAGAATTATTATAATTATTTGACGTAGAAGGGTTATTGTAAAAATTATTATTTGAAAAATTAGGATTTGTATACCTATTTTGATTTGTATTGATAGGTGGACCTCTATAGGGACCTCTTTTGCGACAATTTTGCGAGTTATGTGAATTATTTTTACAATATTTGCAATACATATTTATATTAGTTTTTTGTTTTGTATAATTGATTATTTTTTCTTCTTGCAGAGCAAGATTATAGGCATCATTAAGTGAATTAAGTTCTCTAGCTCGTAACATTTGACTGATTTCTGGTTTACAATGAATTATAAACCTACGTAAAGCAGTGCGCTCAATAGATCGTTTTAATCCAGGTAAATCCTGAAAATCTTCACAATTGTTTATTTCAGATTGAATACATTCATTTTTTATTTTTTCAATTCTTTTAAAATAATCAGTTATAGATTCGTTTGAAAATTGCCTGACTGTTTCTAATTCTTCGTGTGCTTGTACGACATGCTTTGTTTGACTATAATATTGTTTTAATTTTTGTTTAAGTTCGTACCATGAGTCGATATCAGTTAATTCCAACTCATTTACGACATTGCTTGATAACTGTGCAACAACAAATAACAATAAACTATCTTTCTGATTTGGGGATGCTAAAGAGAAAGCACTGTTCGTATTTTGTATAAATGTGTTAAGTTCGAGCCTATCACCCGTAAATGGTTTTATAAACTTAAAAAGTACAGTTAATGGAAGATCATTATTTACAATGATTGAATTATCGTCGCTTATCATATCATTTTCATTTTGATTTTGATTTGGTTCTTGGCTTGATGTTATTGGATTTGAGTTAGACATTTTTGAACTTGAAATATATAACTTTGAACAATTTTTTTTTATTATTCAAAGGAGAGTTGTATAATAATTGTATTTTATTTGTTTTATGAGTTATCGTATTTTAATTCTTACTTATTTCTTTTTATATTGATTTAAGACGACTCAAAAATATTTTTATTTTTGAGATAGAGACTCAAAAAATATTTATTTTTTGAGATATATAAGATTTATGATTTATATCAAGTTTTATTTATATAGGATATAGGATAGGATGAACATTTATATTATAAAGTGAAAAAACTTGAAAAATGACTTACGTCTTGTAGTTCCTGTACAAAGGATATCTCTTCCTGTACTAGCTTGTACTCCAAGGACGTACTCCAGTACTCCAGTATACTACAGAACGAATCAGGATGAAGATGCAGGTAGGTACTTTTGTTAAGAGTTGAAACTCACAGTGATTGGAACTGGTTTGGAACTGGATTACCACTTCTCGTTACCACAATCACCCAAAATATTCAAACGTATTTGAATATCCAAAATGTTTTTGGAGTATCCCACTTCTGACACCAAAATTCCTATGTTGTATTCCTTGATCAACACAACATAAAAAAAAGGTTAATTTACTTCTGACACCAGGGCAACCTTTTATTAAGAGGTTCCGAAACTTATTTTATAACTTCAGTTATTTTGTATTTATAGTCACAGTTTCTTCACTATAAGGTTTAAATGTTCTAGATGTTCTTGATTTAGACACTTGTTTATTATTTATAATGATATATATTTAATACTTGTAAGATTATAACTTTGAGATAGATTTAAGATAGTTTTGAGATAACTCTAATTTAAGATATGTGCGATCTAACTCATGTCTAATACAGCTCTGAGGGTAATCTAGGCGGAGCTCTATTTATATTAAATGAATACTGCTTAAGTCAGCAAAATAAGATAGACAAAGAGGCCATTGTTCTAGGGGGCGCCAACAAGATATTAAACATAACATAACCTAACTTTGGTTTAGGTCAGTTTTTTTGCCTGTTTGGAGTTTTTGATGCCTTGCTCCCATTTAAACGGGGACCAAAATATACCTTAAAAGCTTTAACATTTTTAAAATCAAGTGGTTGGAATACTAGGGGAACATTCAAGTATTATGTAACCCTCCTAGGGGGGGTCATTTTGGAGTGTTACGCCCATGTTAATGGTATAGGAAAATAGCGTTACGGGGGGGGGGGGGTCCAAAATGATCAAAATTTGCTAGAGTTTCGACTGGTTGGAAGTTCTGACTCGGAACTGTAGCAGTTCCCTTTATAAAATTAATTTTATTTTAGATCAGTGGATGCTACTTTATAACTAAATTATGATGAATTTAATCAAAATTGACACTGACTTTATAGCATGACACTAGACTTAAGTGTGGACTTCAGCGATTGAATAAAAAAGTAATAAAATTATTAAGACTATGATCACTCGATCAGTTGTTACTTTGTCTAGTGTTTTGGTGGTTAGCCTTTTGGGTTTGTGGAAGTTTAAACCTCAAATCAAAAGCCCAAATCGACCAAACACCAAAACACACTAAAACACCAACTAGACAAAGCAAAAACTGATCTAGGGCCACTTGCACCAACTTTTGGTCTGGGATTATCTCAGCTAAACCGAGTTTAAGTTAAAAATGCTGCGTTCTGATTGGTCGGCCGTCAATTTAATCCAAGTTTAAAGTTAAACCTTCATTGGTGCAAGTGGCCCCTAGTGACCCTAATTAAGACAATTTACACGCCAGTACCAAAATGTATAAGAATGAAGGTTTGGGAAAATATTCAACTGCTACATGACCTACCTTGTTTTTATTTTATTACCGTTATTTTTTTTAATTCTGTCATTATTTTTTTAATTCTGTCATTATTTTTTTAATTTTATACATTTCTGTAATTTTTTCAAATAGAAATATGTTTTTTTGAGAAATAAATGTTTTTTTATAACGTTTTTAAATCCACTGACATTGTACATAACCCTAAAAACTTCATTGTCAATAAAGCACGGTGCTTTAAGCACCAGAGATAAGTTGGTCTCTGAAAGCACCAAGATGAAAATTCCCTATAAAGTTACCAAATAGCACCACCTAGTGTGAAAAATTTGAACCCCCTAGAATAAAGAATGCGATTAATGGCTGCCATTCATATTAGCCACTTGTTCAGACGCCATTTCTGTTCCCCCACTCCTCTAGTTCATTGAGTAACCCACGAACAGGCGTTCTTTTTGGCATACTTGGTCAACGCGATTTTCTTCTTATAACTTATTGGAGTTCTTGATTAAATCTGCTTTTAATTTAATGTATGTTTTATTAGGTTTACATTTAACGTTTGTGTTATTTCTTTTCTTAGTTTTTTAATGCTTTCGTTTGTTTTTTTTTGTTTGTTATGTTATGTTTTGGGGTTTAGCAAAAAAAAAGCACAAAACAGACGTACAAAAGAAAGAACCGTTTTTAAGAAAAAAACTCATTTTACTTAGTTAGAACAATACTTCGCAAACAAAAAGACCTGTTTCCGTTAGGGTCACTGGCACCAACTCCTAAACTATCTCATCCAATCTAATCTATCTAATCTGAGTTAAAAAGTTAAAAATAACTGCATTCTGAGTGGTTGACCGTCCATTTAATCCAGGTATAAAGTTAAACCATGTTTGGTCCAAGTGGACCTTGCAGTGTTAAGTTAGTAGACTATTAATACTACTTCAGAATGGATTATTTAACCGTACAAGAGAAAATTGAAATGATTCTGGTTTATGGGGAAGCTGGCAGGAGTCTTGATAATGCTGTCATTCTCTACGCTCAGCGTTTTCCGGATAGAATTCGGTCACGTATTTCATTTTATCGTACTGTCGAACAATTTACCACTGACGGAAATGTTAAATCGAAAAAAAGAACCCGTCGAAACACTGTGACTGGAGAAAATAATGAAATTGCTGTATTAGCTGCAGTGACTGTTAATCCTCATGTAAGTTTACGACAAATATCTCACGATTCCGGACCGTCCCTGAGCAGCGTTTGGAAAATTTTAAATCGTAATAAATATCATCCGTATATGTGTCTTTACACCAAGATCTTCATGGCCTTGATTTCCAAAATCGGGTAACTTTTTGTCAGTGGGCACGTGGACAAATAAAACAAAACCCCAATTTTTTTCGGTACGTATTGTTTTCCGACGAGTCGTCTTTTACAAACCACGGAACGGTTAATCGGCACAACATGCATTACTGCAGTGTTGAAAATCCGCACTGGCTTCGCCAAATTGAACACCAGCGTCCTTGGACTGTCAATGTGTGGGGTGGAATAACTGGCAACCAACTCATTGGTCCCCACATTATTGAAGGAAACTTAAATGGTGAAATGTACCAAGACTTTTTGGAAAATGAACTACCAATATTACTTGAAGACTTGAACTTGGAAGTGCGACAGAACGTGTGGTTTCAACAGGATGGTTGTCCAGCACACTATTCGGTGCTAGCACGTGAAGTACTTGATCGTGATTTCAATGGTCGCTGGTTCGGTAGAGCTGGTCCGGTGAATTGGCCTGCTAGATCACCAGATCTTACCTCGCCGGATTTCTTTTTGTGGGGCTATCTCAAAGACAAAGTTTATAGCCAAGTACCAACCACACGTGAGAATATGATTGAGCGAATCAGAAATGCTTGTGCCGAAATTCAAGCAGACATACTTCTCAGTTGTGTACAGTCATTTGAAATGCGGATTAATAAGTGTATTGAAGTCGAAGGCCACTATTTTGAGCACTTACTTTAATTGCAATTTGAAATTTGTTTTAAGACTAATTTTTATTATTTACAATAAAATAAATTGCAAACGTATTGTAGAATCGTATGCATAGATTCTTAGTAGCAGAAATTGAAAAAAATTTAATTTCGTCGATTACAGCCCCATCTATCATGATTCGAAAAATATGTTTCAGACAAATTCTACTTAGTTTTAGCTGTAAAATCCGAATCGCAAATAAAAAATAGGGGTTCCTATTTAAGATTTCAAAGTTACCCCCCGACTAATTTTAGCAAAAATTTAAATCCTCCAAGGAATGATTAAATTTTGATTCTAGATATTTTTTCGTAGAGTGCTTTTTTCTCGAGATACTTGAAAGTTTCAAGTTAAAAAAACACCCGGTATATGATCTAATCACGTAATACGTAATAACAATAGATAGCTATATTGACATCTAAAAGGTAAAAATGGCGGTTCTGCGTTGCCAATTGCGTCATTTCGTTTGGACTTATTGACTCCGCCATTTTGAATTTTTAGGTTATGAACATTGGTCTACATAAACATAATCAAAAGAAGACATTTGACACATTTTTATAAAGATCGAAAGAAAAATAAAATTTTGGACCACCCTAGTGGCGCGGAAATTTTTTTTTGAATTTTTTCATTATTTTATTCGAAATCAGCGGTATCAAAAATAGCCGTATGCAAAAATTATACGATTAAACGAACTTACCTGTAAAGTTCAATCGTAATTATATGAGGCGTTTCTTCCGAATAGATCACTAGAATTTTACAAGAGAGTAGAGTAGCTTCCAGATACTAGATGGCACTCAAGTATAAATAAAACTAAAATATCGTAGATATCTACCTTACCTACCAACTCCAAATTTCATAATGTTTAGAGGAGAAGGAAAAACAAAATTTGATTTGGGTAAATGTGTTTGGATTATACAATAATACCAACACAACTGGGCAGGGCGGGAGTGATCTATTCGGAAGAAACGCCTCATATAATTACGATTGAACTTTACAGGTAAGTTCGTTTAATCGTATAATTATATTTCGGCGTTTCTTCCTCTAGATCACTAGAATTTTACAAGAGAGTAGTTGTTTAGAGATAAAATTTTGTTTTTGTTTCCATTACAGACCTATACTTTAACTATTATTATTATAACTGTTTTTTTCTTTTTTTTTTTTTTTTTGGAGAAAAATAACAGTCCATGAATTCCATTCAACAATTTATTCTATAAACATGTATTACATATAATGTATTATAGATCTTTTTCTTTTTTTTTTTTTTTAAATAAACTAAATACAAGTCTTTTATCTTAAAATTCACTTTCTGTGAGAAAACTTGATCTTACACTAGGAAATGGCAACAATGCCCTTTAACATTAAAAATTAAGTGTGGCAACGGTGTACCACCTATCGGATGTTATTCTTGACAATAACAACATAACCTTAAATAATATAAAATACAAAAGAAAAGAGTTCTTTTAAGAACTAAACTTAAAGGAATATTATTTAAAACAAATCATTAATAAATAGGGTAAGGCAATAAAATTTACCTAACTAATGCCAATGGTTAAAACTAAACACGAGGTAGGCATTCATGAGGTCAAGACAGATTTAGCAAAATTGTTCCCCTTAATAAGTGGTCTGTTATAGAATTTAAAAAAGGTGTCAGACCTCTCAGTCCACCCTGCAGTCTTCCTTATAACCTCGATAGATACCCCTGATCTATATGCCTTTGAAGTTGCTGCATGACGTGTTGAATATGCAGTAAAAATGTTCGTGTCTATGCCTGCCTTTGCAAGAATTTCCTTGATCCACCCAGACACCGTCTGACTAGAAGCTATACTATAAGGACTTCTACCAATTAAAAATAGGTATTCTCGGTTCTCCATCCTTAAATCAGCTGTAGCCTGAAGGTAGTCATTTAGGGCTATTCCTACACAAAGTCTGGGGTTATCCAGAAAATATGGAATTTCTAGATATGGTTGGCTCTTATTCAAGCCACTGGTTTTAATACTATCAGTTATAAAGATCTTTACTTTATCTAATGAAAATTCAATGTTTTCTACCCTTATCATTGTCAGCGTCTGGATCCTATGACCTGTTGTCAAAGCTAACAATGTGGCCAGCTTCTTACCTTGGTCCATCACTGACAATTCTAAGGGCAGTCCTGCCAAATAGTCTAAAACTAGCTGAGGATCCCAAGTACATTGATACCTAGGTGCTTGAGGCCGAAGTCTAGAAATTCCCTTTAAATATCTTTTTAATTCCCTATCTTCACTGAGATTAATGGGTAAAATTATTGCTAAAGCAGATCTTATTGTGTTAAAAGTCCCACACTTATTTCTCTTAGTATTGTATTCCTTTTGAAGAAATCTTATAACATCACAAATTTTTGCATTAAAGACTGGTATTTTATATTCCATGCAAAATACCCACCAACTTTTATATGCTGAATTATACTGCTTCTTTGTACCATCAGAGAGAGATTTTAATATGATATCGACTGATTCTTCTGGTACTTGTCTCTCTAAGTGAGCCTCCCTGATAATCTGCTCGCAACCAGGATAAGACCTTTCTCCAGTGGATGGCTGTTGCTAAATGGAGAAGAGAGCATATTAGTATCGGGCCCAAAATATAATGGTCTTCCAACTGAAAGGCTAAGAAAAAACGGAAACCAAGCTTGTGAGGGCCAATAAGGCACAACCACAATTCCTTCTGCACAGTCTGTTAAAATCTTCTTTAAAACCCTTAATATAATTGAGAAGGGGGGAAATAAGTCAATTTCTACATTTCCAAATGTTTTTATAATCTTTTTAAAGTATTCATTATTAAGCTCCCATTCAGTATCCGGTGACAAAATGCGAGAGCTTTCATCAGCTAAATTGGAACTCGTGTGAATATAGGAGGCTCGTAACCAAATATTCCTCTGCTCACACCAATTCCAAATATCCCGAGACAATTTGTTTAGCTTGGGATATTTTATGCTACCCATTCTATTTATATATGACAAAGCTGTAGTATTGTCTACCCTTAATAAGACCGTAACTCCATACCAATCTCTACCAAAGCTTTTTAGGCTGTGAAAAATAGCTAATAACTCCAAATAGTTAATATGTTCCAAAATCTCAGTCTTATTCCACCATCCGTGTGTTGTCTGACCGTTAAGATACCCTGGAGAGCATATATATGCTCTCCATCCACTCCTTGACGAGTCTGTATGTATCTCAAAATCAAAATGATCATTTAGTATCTTGTTTTCTGAGATTGGAATCTTCTTTAACCACCAATCTAATTCGGTGTCAATAATAGCATGATTAACTTGCATAAAAGCATCATAATTTTGTTTGGTCTTGTTAAGGGCTAAAAATTTTTGTCTTTCAAGGTCTTTGGTGTATAGCATACTATATCTTACTGCAGGAGCTGCAGCAACTAATGTGCCAATAATATGGGCAAATTTTCTAATTTTAATATGTTTTGCTCTTTTAATCATGTTTAAAATACTGATAATTTTAGCCCTCTTTTCTAAGGAAGGTTCTACGGTCATTTTTATGGAATCAAAAATAAAACCCAAATATTTACAGTGAGTATTTGGTATTAAGTTACTTTTTTCCCTGTTAATAATAAAACCCAGAGATTGGAGCATATTTATTACAATATGAACATTTTCCTTACATATTTCTTCAGTCTGACCGAAGATCAGGAAATCATCCAAGTATGATACCAGGGTTATTCCCAGGGACCTTAAGGCAGTTACCACCGGCCTTAAGATCTTTGTAAAAATATATGGTGCTAAGGAAAAACCAAAGGCCATGCAAACAAACTCAAATAATTGATTTTTAAATTTAAAGCGGAAAAACTTCCGAAAAGAATTTAAAATTGAGATTAAAAAATAGGCATCTTTCATATCGATTGATGCCATAAAATATTTATTTTGAATAAGCTTAGCTACAGTTCGATTGTCTTCCATTTTAAAATGTTTTTGTTCAACAAATCTATTCAGCTGCTTTAAATTTAAAATAAAGCGTTTTCCCCCATTGGATTTCTCCACGAGGAAAAAAGGAGAGAGAAATTGGTGTTTATTCTTATTGCATGGGACAATTGCACCAATATCCAACAACTTATTGATTTCAATCTGTGTCTCTGATTCTTCAGAAGGTGACAAAATTTTTTGTCTAAACATAGTTTGCCTAGGAGGCATTGCAAGAAAAGGTATTTTAACACCCTTGATGCATTCTATGACAAATTTACTTGGTTTTAGCTTTTTCCATGCTTCCTGAAAATTTTGTAAACGACCAGCGTAACTACTTACCTCGGTGTTTAATATCTTCGTTTTTGGGTCTGGTATTTCTGATGGGTCTGACCCTGAGGATGGTACCTCTGGGAGATCCGCCCCTGGGACTGGTATTTTTGAGGGATCTGCCCCTGATGTTTCAAGTCCCTCCTTTGACTTTGAAACGGGCGCTTCCGGTTTTCCGGAATGGTCTTAGTCTTGTAAGCCGCCGTGTAAGCCGGAGCCGGTTTTGTAAGGGCTTGTTCAGATTTTAAGTCCTTACTAGATTTTTGCAATTCTTTTACATTCTTACATCTCAGATGGAAATCGTTCCCATATAAATACTCGTTTATTTCGCTAGCAGCTGCTACTTGGCTTAAATCCTTATGAAGCTGCGGTGTTATCATGCTTCGTCTATTAACAGACAGATTGTAATGCAGCTCTGTAAGAATTCGAGCTGCATCAGACAATCCACCTAAAAAAGGCTTATATTGTTTGTCAGATAAAGCTTTGTTTAGCACTGCACCAATTGCAGTTATCCCATGACCCAGCTGAGACTGAGCTCTTTGTAAGTATTGGTCCCTTTTTAAGAAAAAAGGGTTTAACACCTGTTCAATTTCAGGGTTTAGTTTGGGTGCATCTAAATTAGTGCAATTTTTTGGAAAGGGATACCTATCAACAATTTCCTTCTTTTTAGATTTCTCCAGACCCTGTCTTAAAATGTGCTTCCATCTGCTCTCAAGAGCAGGGTGTAGTTCGAAAGAAGGATTATTTTCTTTATCTGGATCTTCGCCCAGGGCTTCAAGAGCTTCCTCGTCTAGTTCTCTTTACAGGTCCATATCATTTAACAGCACTGCCCCTTGTGTGGGAGGCAGTATCACTGAAGCAGACCGTGTAGCAACTGCTGGCGGTGTGTGAGGAGATTTACTCCTAGCTTGTGGAGATAAACTCCGATCTTGTGGAGATAAACTCCGATCACGTGGAGATACACTCCGATTTGGTGGAGATAGACTCCGATTTGTAGGAGATAAACTCCGATCTCCTGGGGATCGACTCCGATTCCGTGGAGATACACTCCGATCTTGTCGAGAAAAACTCCTATTTTGTAGAAATGTCCTCCGATTTACTGGAGATAAACTCACAGATGCACTACGGGTCTTCCTACGCCTAGGGCTTCTCGGACTACGACTACGGTAACGGTCTCTGAAAGAAATGCTTCGGCGTCCTCTCGAATTAGATCGGGAGTGACGCCGCACCTCTTTCTCCAATTTCCGGAGTTTCTTTAAAATAACTCCTGTATCCGGCGTACCGGACCGATGTTTTCTCTTGCCCATCACTAAAAAAGAACTTAAAAAAGCTTAATTTTTAATAATTTACCTTAAATTTCAAAACAAGATGCTCGCCATCAGTACACTCAAAGCGTTATGAAATTTGGAGTTGGTAGGTAAGGTAGATATCTACGATATTTTAGTTTTATTTATACTTGAGTGCCATCTAGTATCTGGAAGCTACTCTACTCTCTTGTAAAATTCTAGTGATCTAGAGGAAGAAACGCCGAAATATAATTCAGAATTTTGTCCACTTTTTTTCCCTGGCCCTCTGTGCGCAGGGGGGAAACCGCCCCCTGGCATTTTCGGCCTGCGGCGCTACAAGTTTCTTACATTTTTGTGTAATTTGGAATTGTAAAACTGTTTTAAAATTAAGTTTGTAAAAAAATACCTGCGGTACTAGGGATTTCTTGGATTTTTGTGAAATTTTGAATAATAAATCTGCTTAAAAATTAGATCATCAAGTTCTTCTTTTTCTTCTTCCTTTCTTATTGGCCTTGGTCATACGATAACCATATCAGCCAGTGGTCCGGTCGTGAAATTTATATACTAATTTGTTTTTCGTAGTCCAGGCCTTGTAATGGTATATGTCACTAATTTTATTATGTTTTTACACTATTTGTTTCTATTGCACTACTTTTTGTTCTATTACACTACTTTTGTTCTATTACACTAGTGTAGTTACTAAATGTTTTTACACTACTGATTATGACTAATTAAGCGATACTACTAGTAGTACTACTGTTGCTACTTGTGTTTTATTTTGGGGTGTGGGGTAAGTCTAGAAAGAGAATAGATAAAATGAACGGTTGTCAGATGTTTAAATGAATTGAGGCGAAAAATGAATTAAATGCTTTAATTACAGCGGATGTTGGGTTGCCGAGAATAGTGGGAATATCAGGTGGGTTGCCAAGATGGTGAGCCAATGTTCTATAGAGCTGGTTTGTTGCGTTTCTGTGTTGAGGGAATTCTAGCATAATGTGATTGATGTTTTGTACTGGAGCTCCACAGGAACAAGATGAGGTTCGTTCCACGCCTATTCTGTGTAGGTGGGCCTTTGAGAGGCAGTGGCCACTCCTGAGCCTTATAATGTGGTAATGTGCCTCCTGTCTAAGTTTGTGGACTCCATCCATCAGTTCTTGGGTGTGGCATGGCCACACTGTGGCAAGCAAACGATCTTCCTTTAGTCTCCAGGGAAAGCTTCCATTCGTTGCTCCATTTCTGATGCAGTGTAGTTCGAATATTTTTAAAAAATTCAGTCCAATGAATCCTGAGATTTAGTTGGGTATTCAGTTTTGTTGCCAGTGCTGCTAGTTTGTCTGCTCCATCATTCCCCGGAATTTGCGTATGACTTGGTACCCAACAAAACTGAGATCATCAAGTTCGTAAAATTTTTCGCCTGTTGCCCTATAAAGTATTTTTTATTTAAGGTTTCGTAAAAAATTTCTCCTGCGGCGCTAGAGCTTTCTGGAATTTTTGTGAAATTTAGAATAAATAGTAAGTAAGTATCTTTATTGCATACGTATACACAAATGGAAGAAGCTCAACGGAGTTGATTTTCAGCTCCCCCTAAAAATTTCAAATACATGTAACAAAACAAAAAAGCTTAAGTCTAACAAATTTAAACAAATATAAAAAAATATACTATTATATAAGTATATAAAAGTAAATTATAATCAGACTTTTGTAAATTTAATGTTATGTCTTTAATTTTTCTTCTAAATATATAGGAAGAATTATTTATATACTCAAAAAACTCATTTAAAGAAGAAGGAGCCCTATACTCAAAACAACCTTTAAATTTACTCAGTCTATATCTTGGTAAATTATAGCTATAATTTCTTAAATTCCTGTTGTGTAATTCGGAACGTAAATTAAGCAAATTAAACAGGTATTCAGGGGTTTTAGATTTTAAAATATTAAAAACATTTTGAGCAAATAATATTTTTATACGATTTTCTATTCTTAGTTCATTGTGATTATTTATAAATGGCGAAACGTGCTCCCCAAAGGGGACATTACAGATAAACCGAAAACAAGCATTTTTAATTTTTTGTAATTTTTTTTCTCTACAGTCAGTTTTGTAATTCGGAACGTAAATTAAGCAAATTAAACATGTAGTCAGGGGTTTTAGATTTTGAAATATTAAAAACATTTTGAGCAAATAATATTTTTATACGATTTTCTATTCTTAGTTCATTGTGATTATTTATAAATGGCGAAACGTGCTCCCCAAAGGGGACATTACAGATAAACCGAAAACAAGCATTTTGAATTTTTTGTAATTTTTTTTTCTCTACAGTCAGGAAGTTATAGAATACTGAACAACAATATTCTATATGTGGATAAACAAGAGATTTAATGTTAACTGTTTTATTGCCACTGGTTTAATTGTCTATTAGATATCGGCCATACCGCTCCTAATTTGTAGAAGAATCTATAGAAGAATCTAGAACAGCGTTTTTTTTGTAATATGGCGACAGTTGTTTTTTCTTATAATAAAATAAACATAATTTTATAGTAAATGTGCCTTTATTTAACAATAAACAATTATTATTAACAGGTTATGTGCCCAGACACATTGTTGTTTACGAAAAAGCTGTGGTGAAAAAGCAAAATGAGAAATTAACCTAAAAAAAAGAAGCGAGACTCCTTCGAAGAACAATCAGGAAAAATGGCTACGATAGTTTTACCCCAGTTAAATTCTGACAATTTTAACAATTGGAAATTTAGAGTGGGGGCCATACTCGAAGAAAAGCAACTGGAAGATACACTGAAAAAAGTTGTAGATGATTTTGCCGAAGAGAAGGGAAAGTCTGATTTTAAGCTTAGAGATTCAAAGGCCAAATCAATAATTGTACAATGTGTAAGTGAAAAACACTTAGA
The DNA here is from genome assembly GCA_958510825.1 of Brachypterus glaber. Lineage (NCBI taxonomy): Eukaryota > Metazoa > Arthropoda > Insecta > Coleoptera > Kateretidae > Brachypterus > Brachypterus glaber. The sequence continues at coordinate 28,810 of CAUEHQ010000869.1, read as the reverse complement.
CATAATAAAAGACTCTAAGACAGCCAAGGAAATGGTAAAGTCGCTTGAAGGTGTATTTCAAAGAAAGAGTGTGTTTACGAAGCTGACACTTAAAAGAAGATTATTAACATTAAAACATAAACGTAGTGAAAAACTAGAAGATCATTTCCATAATTTTGATACATTGATAAGAGAGCTAGAGAGCATGGGATCAAAAATAGATGAAGAAGATAAGGTATGTCACCTTTTATTAACTTTAAATGAAGACTACGAAGCAGTGATTACAGCGATAGAAACAATGAATACAAAAGTAACTATGGATTATGTAAAATCTCGTCTACTCGATGAAGAATTAAAGTCAAAAGCAAAACAAGGACAAAGTAATAATAATTCAGAAGTATCTTTTAATGCAAATTCACATACCTGTTACAAATGTGGAAAACCAGGTCATAAAATTTCAGAATGTCGACAAAATTCAAATAATGCATATAGGGGAAATTTTAGAGGTCGTAGAGGTCGAAGTACAAATAGAAGAGGTTGTTATCAGCAGAACAGTAATAGACAAGGTTATAGTGGCGGTACAGCTGGTCAACAAGCAAGTGAAGCTGAGGAGATTGCATTCATCGCTTTAAGTAGTATGGAAGTACAAGTAAGAGGAAATAACAGTTTTATCTTGGACTCAGGGTGCACACAGCATATGGTAAAAGGCGAATTAGCGAAATATATGACAAACGGATCTAAAGTCAAATGTTAAGATTGGTACAGCGAAGAACAATGAAATCCTGTATGCCAAAAAGCAAGGTATAATTAAAGGTATTTGTCAAGGAAAAGAAATAAAAATTGAAGCATTTTTCGTTAAAGGTATGTCACATAATTTATTATCAGTAGCTAAGTTATTAAAACAAGATTTTAAAGTAACTTTTGAAAATGATAAGTTAGGTAAAAAACAAGTATTTTGTCTAACAATATATAATTTTTATTGCGAATCAAATAGTAATTTATTTGTTTTGAATATAGACTTTAAAGAAAATGTTGATTACACTGAGAAAAATGAATTTATTTCTATAGCAAATGAAAATACAGATAAAAATCTTTGGCATAAAAGGTTAGGGTATCTTAAGGTATAGTTTAAAGAAATTAGGGCTACCTTATAGTGATGAAATTTGTAATAGTTGTGTAGAAGGTAAAGGTACTAGAAACCCATTTTATAAATGTGAAAATAAAACAGTCAGGGTTGGTGAGTTGATATTGCGGGACCTGTAAAAACGCCTACTTATTTATTTATTTATTTATTCAAAAACTCACACAGGTTTCCCCAATTACAGAGTTTGTTATGTTAAGTAAATTAATAACAATATCAGTGATCATTACCAGCAGGTGCAGCAAAAAAGTTTTTTATTTTGCAAATAGAAGTATTTAAAATATCGACCCTAGAGCAAATACTATTATAGTAATTGCACATAAGAATCACAGGTGAAAACAGATAAACATTAGTTCTGGACGTTCTAACATAAAAAATGGAGAGATTCTAGCAGAAATTCTGGGCACGTTTATTTGCAATAAGTTTAATAGCTCTATACAGTCAATCTTATTATTGATCAATTTATACAAAAATATAATTGATGCTTGTTGACGTCTTACAGATAACGATTGAAACGAGAAATCATTTAGCAAATTCACATTAGGTATCCCTCTAGCTGGATACTCACCATATTTCCTATGATACAGATATTTGAGGTAACGTCTTTGAACGTTTTCTAAAGCAGTAATAAGAACAGCATAATTAGGGCACCAAACTACCGAACAATATTCCAAATGTGATCTGACATAGGACATATAGAGCAAATTAACAGTTTTAATGCTAAAACATTTAGTATTCCTAATAATAAACCCAAGTGATTTGTAAGCTTTGGATACAATGTTGTTTATGTGTGGATGAAAAGATAATTTTTTGTCAAAAGTGACACCAAGATCCTTGATGGTATCAGGTCTGTCCAAACTGTGCCCATCGATCTTGTAGTCAAAAGTGATGACATTTAATTTTGTAGTAAAACTGAATATGTGACATTTATCAGCATTTAAGGGTAACTTGTGTCCATTGCACCATTTAACTACAGTATCTAAGATATCTTGTAGTTGAATACAATCATTTAAACTTTGGATTATCTTATATAACTTCATATCGTCTGCGAAAAGAAGACCATATACATTAATCAGGATCATTATTAGATCATTAATAAAAATGATAAATAACAGTGGACCCATAATGGATCCTTGCGGAACACCCGACGTTGCAATGTATATAAAGGATTTTATACCATTGCACTCAACATATTGCATTCTGTTATATAAATAAGTAATCATTAGACATAAGAGAGGAATTGAAAGACCGAATATGTCGAGCATCATGATAAGAATTCTGTGGTCTAGTCTTTCGAAAGCCTTAGATAAGTCAGTGTATATACAATCAGCTTGAAGAAAATTGTCTATACACCCAGATAGAAACTGAGTGAAACAGGCAAGATTGCTAGAAGTGGACCTACCTTCCATAAATCCATGCTGGCTCGGATGTATGAGATGTTTAACATGGGAATATATATTTTTATGTAGTAGAATTTCATACACCTTAGAGAAGTTGTTTATTATAGCTATAGGTCGGTAATTACGAATATCGGATCTGTAACCTTTTTTAAAAACTGGACAAACCTTTGATATTTTCCAACAAGCAGGAAAAACGCACGTTTTAAGTGATAGATTAAAAAGGAGAGCTAAAGGTTTGGAAAATATACAAGCACAATCTTTAACTAAAAAAGAAGGAATACCAATTCAATTCAATTCAATTCGTTTATTCATCTTTTGAATGTATATAGATACACATAGATACATCAAAAATTAATTACAATGTGTCTTAATAATAACAATAATATAAATGTATAAAGTCAAAAATAATTAAGAAATAAATAAACAGATAAGTGTACATACAAGTTAACAAATAAACAAACAAATAAAAATAATTATAATAAATATGAATGTAGATTTTAGTTAAAAATTAACAATTAAAAAATTAACAAATAACAAACAAAGAAAAAACAACTACCTATATAAATCAAGAATTGCTTAGTGTTGTGTATTCGGTTAATGAATAGAAACAATTTTCTATAAGAAAGGTCTTTAGTTTACACTTAAAGGTAGTTATTCTTTTTTGTTCCCTTATATCACTTGGCAGTAAGTTATATAAGTCACAACCCGCATAAATTGGTGATTTTTTATACTGCTCGCGACTTGGTTTTTTCAAAACAATTTTATTCCCCTCTCTTGTAGCATACTCATGTATTTGATTATGTGTAATTGTATCATTAATGTGCATACGAATATAGACCAGTATTTTAAATAAATATATGCATGGCAATGTTAGAATTCTCTTATTTTTAAAAATATCCCTACATGATTCATTATACTTTAGGTTAAAAATCAATCTAATAAATCTCTTTTGTGCCACGAACATTCTTGAATGACCAGTTGATTGACCCCATATAATAATATTCTGGCTTATAACAGAGTATACCGTGGCATAGTAGATATTTAGAAGATGACCCTCATTAACATAAGATTTAAGCACTAGAAACGTATAAAATGTTTTGTTAAGTTTTGAGACCAATTGCTCAGTATTTTGTTCAAAGTTAAGCTTTTCGTCGAGTATGGTACCTAAAAATTTTGTTTTTTTGACTATAGGGATGTTTATGTTTATTTCTGGCATTAAAATATCTGTCAACAAGGGCTTTCTTAATTTTGTTGTAAATTCAACGGCAACAGTTTTATTTGGGTTGATTATTAAATGGTTGTTATTACAGTACTCTATAAAATTTTTAATTATTAATTTAATTTTATCTATAAGGTCTTTTAAACATGAACCAATTACCAAGACAGTTTTATCATCCGCAAAAATAAAAGTTATACCTTCCTTAATGTGATCAGGAAGATCATTTACATACAGTAAAAATAGAAGGGGACCCAGTGTTCCACCCTGGGGAGTTCCGATATCAATACCGAACATTTTAGAGAAGTATTCCTCTATTTTCACTGTAAGAAATCGATACCTAATATATGATATTAGCCACTGTTTTATGAAACCCCTTATGCCCATGGCTTCCAGTTTCGTATCCATGAAGTCAGGATTTAAGGTGTCAAACGCCTTACTTAAATCAAAGAATAGTCCTACTACATATTTGTTCTCATCTAAGTTGTCATAGATGCATTGAACGAGTTCGGTAGATGCTGTTTCTATTGAGAAGTTCTTTCTAAAACCATGTTGGGACCTGGTAAGCAGGTCATTTTTGTTAAGATAATTTACTATTTGATCATAGATCGCTCTCTCCATAATTTTAGACAGATTACTCAACACACAAACAGATCTGTAGTTTTGAATATTTTTGGGGTCGCCCTTTTTAAATACCGGTATTACTTTTGATATCTTTAGTTTATCTGGGAACGTGCCCAATAGTACTGATTTGTTTATAATTGCTGTCATGTATGGGGTAAGTTCATCGCAACATTCTTTTATGACTTTTGTTGGAATCTCATCCAGTCCAGTTGAGTTTTTGTTTTTCAGATTTTTAATTATGTTTTTAACTTGGTATTCGTCAACAGTAGCAAAAAACATTGATGATGAATTTTTATTATTAAATTTAGTGCAATTGTCTTTAGGTAAGTTTAGTGAGGATATATGAGATTTAACTGAGCTTGAAAAATGGTGACCAAATAGATTAGAAACGTCTTTGGGATGTACGCAGGTATTATTGTCTGTGTTTAAAATAATGGGATTGTAGGTTTTAATTTTTCCTAATTTCTCATTTGTTATGTCCCATAAAGTTTTTATTTTATTGCTCGAGGGCCCATGGTAAGCTTAGGCTTTAATTTTTTTGTAGCCTCACACACCTCGGTTTCGGAAAAGCTTTTAATTGTAAGTAAGTTTTGATTGCTGATTTGTTGAATAAAGTCCGAATTAGGGTCATCAGGTATGGTATAAGACTCTTGAAATAATGTTGCAAATGAATTTAAAATATCGGGCAGAGAGTTAACGACATTACCATCGAAGTTCATTTCAGAAGGAATACCATAGGAAAATTTCTTTTGATTAATGTAAGACCAATATTTTTTAGGATCAGAGGTGATATCGTTGTCCATGTTTTTAATGTACGTATTATACGCATTAGATATGTCTCTTTTTAAAGAAGCTATTAATTCCTTAAACTGATTAAGGAATTCTGAATTATTACTCTTTTTATATTTTTTCCAAGCATTTGTTTTATCTCTGATTTTTTTAATGATGGAAGAAGAAAACCATGAAGGATACACCCGCTTAGATCTTGGTTTATTCTTAGGAACTAGTCTAATAAAGATTTCATTAAGTATTGAATAAAATTTATCACAAGCCTTCTCTACGCAGGTGTAATTATTCAAAACAGTCCAGTCAACATTGCAAAGTTCTTCATACAATAGGTTTAGGTTTGCTCTTCTAAAATTAAAAGAATCAATCTTGGGAGAGCCTTTAATGGCATGTTTCTTAAAATAGGGAAATTTAATGAAAAGTGCGGGATGATAGCTATCCTCACGAGTAATAATATCGTGAGCCCTTTCAACAGTAAGATTAAAATTTGATAGGACAAGGTCTAACAGTCGATTACTACAATTAGTTATGTTATTTAACTGCTTAAGATCAAAAAATTGCAAAAAATTATTTAATACAGTAGTACGTCCACTAACAGTTTTATTTACTATATAATTATAGTATTCCGGAATATTAAAATCACCGACTATAACAACATTATTGTCATATAACTCATTAAGGGTGGTAATGTACTCAAAAAAATCTTCGTACAACTTAGCTGGTTGACTATCGGGTATGTAAGCAACTAATAAAATTAGGTAAGTATGTGCAATTTTAATTTTAAGTACTAGCGCATCCACCAGAGAGCTATATAAACTATCACTGAGAACAAGTCTAGTGGTATCAAAGCAACTCTTAATAGCAATAAGCGCGCCCCCACCTCTGTTCGCATCAACAAGATCAAATTTTCGATCACTTCTAAAGACTGTGTATGTATTTGGACAGACCTCCCCATCAAGAACCGAGTCACTTAGCCAAGATTCTGAAAAACAAATACAGTCGAAATTGCACGCAAGAATTGATTGATTTATTTCATTCAGTTTAGAATTCAAACCGCGAACATTCTGATAATAAATTGAAAAGTTATCATTAATTGCACTGCGCACACTCTTGGCCTGAGTAACAGTGGGAGTATGGTTTGGAGAGGGGACCGATAATTGCTAGTCAGCAGACAAGAATTCAGATCGCATTTTGTTGCATAGACTAACATACACCGGGCACTTCGAGTCCCATACAGCGTGTTCAATGTTAAAATTAGTATTAAAATTTTTATTATGAGTGATACAATTACTGCATGAATACATATTTACTTGACATTCTTTCACACTGTGATTCTTACCGCAACATGGACATGAAACTTCCTTAGTGCACCTGCTAGAAAGATGGTTAAATTCGTTGAAGGTTATAAATATTTTCAAGTTTTAATTGATGATTTTTCTCATTTTTTAGTTGTTAAATTATTAAAAAATAAAAGTGAAGCTAAACAAAATGTTATTGATTTTATTAATTTAATTAAAACTCAACATGGGGAAAAAACCAAAAGAATTAGGTTAGATAATGGTGGGGAATTTGTTTCCAATAATTTTAGGAATTTTTGTTGAGATAAGGGTATACAGCTCGAGTATATGATGTCATATACTCCCCAAGAAAACGGCATATCTGAGAGAATGAATAGGAAGTTAGGACAAAATTTGCAGATACCAACTTACCTAGAGAATTATGGGGTGAAGCAGTACTATGTTCCGCATACGAAATAAATAGGTAACCTACTGAAGCTAATGGTGCCCTGCTGAAAATGACGGGTCTGTGCGAGTATGAATATTTGCGGCAAAACCGGATTTGCGCGGACTTAAAATGCATATAAGTCGCCAAACCCGCACAAGGGTGTTTTAATATGTTTTAAGTCCGGTCTTTGCACCCGCGTCACAAGTCTGCCCAAATCCGCCCAGACCTGCAAATCTATGCCGGCCCAAGCCCGAAGAAATACGTTCTTGTCGGGTAATGTCTGCCCAAGTCCGCATAACACTGCAAAAACTAAATCCGCACAAGTCTGTTTTGATACGTTTTAAGTCCGGTCTATGCACCCGCGTCACAAGCCCGCACAAATCCGCGTAGACCTGCAAATCTATACCAGCCCAAGTCTGCATAAATACGTTATTTACATGCAAATAGTTATACCGGCCCAAGTCAGCACAACACCGCACAAGCTAAATCCGCACAAGTCTGTTTTGAAACGTTTCAAGTCCGGTCTTTGCACCCGCGTCACAAGTCCGCACAAATCCGCCCAGACCTAAAAAATCTATGCCGGCCCAAGTCCGCAGAAATACGTTCTTGTCGGGTTATGTCAGCCCAAGTCCGCATAACACCGCAAAAGCTAAATCCGCACAAGTCTGTTTTGATACGTTTCAAGTCCGGTCTATACACCCGCGTCACAAGCCCGCACAAATCCGCGTAGACCTGCAAATCTATACCAGCCCAAGTCTGCATAAATACGTTATTTACCTGCAAATAGTTATACCGGCCCAAGTCAGCACAACACCGCACAAGCTAAATCCGCACAAGTCTTTTTGATACGTTTCAAGTCCGGTCTATGCACCCGCGTCACAAGCCCGCACAAATCCGCCTAGACCTGCAAATCTATACAAGCCCAAGTCTGCATAAATACGTTATTTACCTGCAAATGGTTATACCGGCCCAAGTCGGCACAACACCGCACAAGCTAAATCCGCACAAGTCTGTTTTGATACGTTTCAAGTCCGATCTTTGCACCCGCGTCACAAGTCTGCCCAAATCCGCCCAGACCTGCAAATCTATGCCGGCCCAAGTCCGCAGAAATACGTTCTTGTCGGGTTATGTCTGCCCAAGTCTGCATAACACCAAAAAAGCTAAATCCGCACAAGTCTGTTTTGATACGTTTCAAGTCCGGTCTTTGCACCCGCGTCACAAGTTCGCACAAATCCGCCCAGACCTGCAAATCTATGCCGGCCCAAGTCCGCAGAAATACGTTCTTGTCGGGTTATGTCTGCCCAAGCCCGCACAAATCCACCCAGACTTGCAAATCTATACCGGCCCAAGTCTGCATAAATACGTTATTTGCCTGCAAATAGTTATACCGGCCCAAGTCAGCACAACACCGCACAAGCCAAATCCGCACAAGTCTGTTTTAATACGTTTTAAGTCCGCTGTTTGCGCCCGCGTCACAAGTCCGCCCAAATCCGCCCAGACCTGCAAATCTATGCCGGCCAAAGTCTGCAGAAATACGTTCTTGTCGGGTTATGTCTGCCCAAGTCCGCATAACACCGCAAAAGCTAAATCCGCATAAGTCTGTTTTGATACGTTTTAAGTCCGGTCTATGCACCCGCGTCACAAAAAGCACAAATCCGCCTAGACCTGCAAATCTATACCAGTCCAAGTCTGCATAAATGCGTTATTTACCTGCAAATAGTTATACCGGCCCAAGTCTGCACAACACCGCACAAGCCAAATCCGCACAAGTCTGTTTTAATACGTTTTAAGTCCGCTGTTTGCGCCCGCGTCACAAGTCCGCCCAAATCCGCCCAGACCTGCAAATCTATGCCGGCCTAGGTCGCAGAAATACGTTCTTGTCGGGTTATGTCTGCCCAAGTCTGCATAACACCGCACAAGCCAAATTCGCACAAGTCTGTTTTAAGTCCGGTAAGGCACTTAATGGCCGTAATGCTTATTACGTTTTTCGCACGATCCACATAAACATCAATAAGATTTATAAAAGTAAAATTAAAACGTAAAATTTATTGTATTGTAAAAATCAAGTCAGTACCTCAACAACGGGTTGCTACGTATAGTAAACAATGCTAAATTCCTAATTTTGTTTGATATTTAAAAAAAAAAAACATTTTTTGTAAAAAATGCGTCAAGATGACAATTTTGAGCTTTAAGGTGCGAGGAATTAAAGATGTTTTGCAATTATACCCGAAAAATACAAAGATCAGTATGAAAATAGTTGAAAAAATTTCAAAACATGGTGCAGTAAAAAAAAATATGTGAAAACTTTTCGTTGAATTTGGCCCCTAATTTTAAAATTTACAGTTTTCTCGAATATTGGCTAGTAAAAGTTGTAACCTATCATATAAATGCTCTAAAACATTTAACAGTAAATAAAAACGTCCTTTTAACATAATATGTTAAAACGTTTAAAAATAATAAGGGACTTAATGCCCTAAAACTAGGACCTCAAGCCGAGGAGTTAACTGGAATTTTTAATTATTAAAACATAAATAATAAAAAGTAACTTTTTTAAAAAACTATTTTAATTTACAAAATTAATAAATAGCATACTCGTAAGGGGCCTAGACCCTAGGTAGGGCCCTAAGAGACCAAATCGCTAAAACAATGCTATAAATTATAAATGGACGAAGCTTTCATAGGATTATGAAATTTATTAAAATTAAAATTATATGCTTTGCTCAGAAAGAACCTAGGATACTATTATTTTTTATATTTTGACGTTCTCCTTTTCTGATAAGCTTTAAGTTAATAGAATAAGGGTTAAACCCTTTACGCATAGTTGATATTTGGCTCAATCACAAATTGGTTTGATTAAAAATGATATCAGATGTACAAAAAGGTTCTAACCCTTATATACATATATTGATTTAAAGCTTATTAGAAAAGGAAAATAAGGTTAAAATATAAAAAAATATATATACTGGATTTTTCCTTAGCAAAGCATATAATCTAAATATTACCTTAATAATAGTAATATAAATAATAATGTCAATAATAACGGTAACTATACTCGTGTAAATCTGAGAATGTGACTCTGATGTCACAGCGCGTAAACTAAATACCACTCTGTAGGGTAATTGGCCCTTATTTCTTAACATTTAATAAATTATATAAAACATTTTACTATTCCTTAAAACGACTTTTGTTTGATTAACGCAGTCGTCCCTCCGAAGTGACTGATCGATTTCGTGCTTTTTAGCACTCTTCAGAGCCACATATCGGTAGTAGGGACAACTACGAAAATAAAATCCTTTCCATATATCTCTTAATGGAGTTTAAAAATCGTTGTAAGGAAAAGCAAAAACAGCTAGCGACATCTACTGCTAAAAGCAGAGACTGGATAAACCTATCGACAGTCCAAAAAAGGAAGCAGTTATTGGTTTCAAGAACCTATTGCACGCTGTCGATAGGGGGCAGATTAATCAATGCCACGGTGGACGTGAAACCAATAACTGCGCTTAAGAATTTATAGCCAGTAAATCAACTAAAAGATCTGAGTTTCTAATAAAAAAAACACTACATTCAGCACGCTGAATGGAGTTGCAGCGGCAGTTTGTTGCTGCCGTCTAAGACGGGTATCATAAAACCACCGCCGGATGGAGTGACCCTATAAAAATGTCAAAATATAATAACCTAAAAAGATTCTAAAGTTGAAAGTCTTAAACAATGCACGAGTCAACCATTAAAATGCAACCATAGTTACTAATAAGTAGGGAAAAACTAATTTTTAGGTAATTTAACATCAGCAACAGGATTGGTCAGATTAAATAGCTTCCTTTTTAATTAGTATTAAAGATGGATTTTTTTTTAATTTTTTTCATATTTTCCAGATTTTATAATATACCCTCAAATTTCGGTACGCGAGTTCTGGAACAGGCTGTATGTTACGTAATTTTCAAATAAAAGTATCAATGATTTAGATATTTTAATCATTCTTATACAGATTGCGTAAGGTGGTAGATCGCTCGTGGTTTTTTCTTTGTTTTAAGTTTTGAAAATTGTATTATGTGAGTATTAATACAAGAAGTAGTGTGTTTGTGTGTATTGTGTATTTTTACACTATAGTGTATCGCACTCGAGGCTTTTGGAAATATTAATTATTTTTTTAATGTAAGTACATTAAATGTAAATTTAACCTTTTTTATAAATACTGAAACTTTTTGAAATAGTTACATATCCAACTCTGATAACATAGAACCTCAAAAAAAGTTGTTTGTGCTGGGGTCGAGACCCACCTATTCTTTTGTATTTTGGCATGCTATAGCATATATATACACAAATCTGTCATAAAAAAAGGCACTTCATTGGCTCATTTTTTTGCTACACTAAAATTGCAGATAATATTTTCTCAATTTTAGACAGTTTTTTCAGTGTATCAAAAAAATGAGCCAATAAAGTGCCTTTTTTATGACAGATTCGTGTTCAGCATTCCAAAATACAACCGCGGCACAGACAACGCTTTTTTGTTTTGTGGGCCTGGGTAATTATAAATTTAACTTTTAAAAAATTAAAGCAGAAAAAATTGGGGCTCAGCATAGTAAAGTAAAATTATTGAAATACTTTTTTAAATTTGATATTAACATTTTAAAAATAGTTTTTTATATGTCTGGGGCCAGAATTTTTTACATAGATGGTTGATTCAGTAACCTCAAACGTTTGACAGGACACGCGCGCGCCAATTTGTATGACAATATTATTTTATTAAACATATGTTACGTAATTTTCAAATAAAAGTATAAATGATTTAGATATTTTAGCCATTCTTATACAGATTGCTAAAGGTGGTAGATCGCTCGTGGTTTTTTCTTTGTTTTAAGTTTTGAAAAGTGTATTGTGAGAGTATTAATACAATTGTGTGAGTGTATATTATGTATTTTTACACTACTCTGCCCTGCTTAATTAAAACGTCCTAAATAACTTTTTTTCATTTTCGGCTTATCTGCATATAGTGATTGTTCTATGCCATGTTTATCTATTCTTCAGGGTCCCCACCAATCAAGGAAATCAGGGAAGTCTGAAAAATGGGGAATTTGGTCATTTATTCGAAAAAGTCAGGGAAAATAGGATTTTTAGGACGTTTTAAGTATTTTTCAATTGTTAGTACACGTTTTTGTATAAGTATAGGGAGGCAACAGAATATTATTTGAAAAATTTCCCGAAATTTCCCTGACCTTTCCCTGGTTTTGATAATTTTTTTTGTGACTTTTTTGGTTTTTGGGTAAAAAATATATGAAAAAAAAAGGTATAAAATAAAAAAAATAAAGTTACAGGTTTTTCAATAAAATTCCCTGATTTTTCATTTTTTCCAATAAACTTTCCTGACATTTTCCTGATATTTCCCTGAAAATTTAAACTTCCTGACATTTGCCTGATTTCCCTGTAGCCATTCTGAACTATTTCGGCTATTTTAAGTAACGATTTTAATACAATTTATTACATATATACGAGTTTAAGGGGTCTTTCTTAAGGACACTAAACACTAAATTCTACCTTAGAAATTATAAAATTATCTTTTATTAAACATTTTTTTTATATATAGAAAGAAAAGAGATATCATTGTGTTTTGTAGGTATGTTTATTTATATTCAAAGAATACAAAAAAAAATATTTTATATTTTTAAAGTGCCGTTTTTTGCCCAGATTTTTTTTTTTTTTTGAAAAAACATCAAAAAACGGTGATTGCCATGATTCCGGCCGCCTGAATCGACTGAAAAAGAAACAAAACGTTGAAGTATTGAAGTCGCTATAGCCCGTACTAAAAGAAAAAAAATTGGCCAAAAAATAACAAAATGGCGAAAGTTTTTGTTTGAAAATGTTTTTAAAACGTCCGCCATTTTGTTATTTTTTGGCCAATTTTTTTTCTTCTAGTACGGGCTCTAGCGACTTCAACACTGAATAATATCCCGTTTTGTTTTTTTTTTTCAGTCGATCCAAACGGTCGGAATCATGGCGACCACCGTTTTTTGATATTAAAAAAAATTATGACTAGAAAATGCACTTTAAAAATATGAAATACATTTATTTGTATTCTTTGAATATAAATAAACATACCTACAAAATTTCACAATGATATCTTTTTTCTTTCTATATAAAAAAATGTTTAAAAAGATTTTTATAATTTCTAAGGTAGAAAGTTTCTACCTTTCTACTAGAAACACCCCTTAACGGTAGCTATATTTAAAAGTTCACAAAATTTTTACGAGATGACACTACTGGTAAACAGACTCCGTGTAGAAATGTATTATTCGGCGCAATTGTACATACAGTGCCCAGTCCGCACAAATTCATGGCAGGTACATTAGGGTGATGCAAAAAAATTGAAAATTATATTTTTAGGGGGGCCCAAAGCTCATATTATTCTATTTGGTGTAGAAAGAAACTAGATAAAATTTTATTAAAAAATTTTAAAATTTAGAGGTGGCTCAAAAAGCTCAAAGTTTAGAACGTTCCACGTCCTTAAAGTTAGTGCATTCAGCCCTATTATGGTGGCCATCGTTATTATTCCGATGTCGTTATAATTAAGACGTCGTGATCGTGTTCCAACACGATAACGTTAAAATTTGCTATTACCGTGGCCACATCGGAACGAAAAATATTACAATCCCATATAAGAAATACACTATAAGAGAAAGTCAAATACGTGACCGTGAAAAGTATTCAGGACCCGAACCTGTGTTTTGGCTTCTAGGTACGACTGAGCGATGGCTCCAGCTGTATATGAACTTGATTGTTTAGTGGGAGTGGGGTGAGGGGTAGTATATCTGTCAAAACAATTGAAATTTTACTCGTGAAATTTTACTCGTGATTTGCAATTTATTCAGCCCTATTATGGTGGCCATCGTTATTATTCCGATGTCGTTATAATTAGGACGTCGTGATCGTGTTCCAACACGATAACGTTAAAATTTGCTATTACCGTGGCCACATCGGAACGAAAAATATTACAATCCCGAGATCGGAATTGAATGAAGTGAAGTACCTTCGTTTCAGGTTACCAACTTAGTTATTTAGTAATTTCTTATTGTGGTAATGCTGTTTTACACGGTGCTTTTAAATTTTTTATATTGGCGTCATTGATTGTCAGTTGTCAGAAGAATCGTGTTAACGTACATTTTTTGTTTTTTTTTTAATACAATAAATTAAGACCCATGGATTCCAAGAAGCCACCACGAAAAACAACGGCTGAAAAGTTCAGCGTGTGCGTAAATGAATTAATATGTGAACAAAGACTAAACGGTTAACTTGTGGACCAACTTAACAAGGAAATTAAATACAACTTGTGGCCCAGTAAGAAAACCAGAGGAATGGAGAAAAGTAGGTACCTTAGATGTTAAATAATTGTAGCTTGTCTGTCTTAAGCCTTTGTTGTTTCAACAAACAGGCTCGTGTCTGATATTTGATTAAAGTTTTATTGTGCAGGCGAACACTGGCCTAAAAAACTACGAGTTAAATTTTCAACCAGTATCAACCAAGTTTTTTGGGCTTTATCAATGAAAAACAGCTTTTGTATGTCTGTTTGCAGAATTAGTTTCTAAAAAGCAGTAAATATTTGTTTTAATTATATATTTCTTTTAGAAACCAACTTTAGTGGCATCCAGATGGAACAAAACACTGAGGAATAAAAGGAAAATTAGAATCTGAACATGGGGATTTGATAAAGGTGACCTAATCAAAACCTTTAAGATTGCTGTAAACCTGTGAAACAGATGTTTTTCAGTTTGCACCACGCTAAGTCAGAGATCACAGTAAAAGGCTTTCCAAAGAAAGATGTTCCAAGTTACTGCATAGAAACTTATTCTCCAACTGTATGGTATACAATTGGAGTCGTCTGACTGAGTAGACAGTGTCCACCACATCTGTGAATAGTTTTAAAAATAGACTTGATCAATAAATAAAGGGTTCAGTTAGGAACTTTGTCCACTACCCATTGTAATTAACTTTTTTGTGATTTGTGATTAACTTGTAACTACTTTGTGATAATTTTATTTATATAGGTATACACTTCTGTTATAAATGTGATACATATTATTATTATATATACATATATATATTATATAAGTTGCATGGTAGGCCTTAAAAAAAATAAAATAAAAAATCAAGCACTCCATTTTTTAAAGATGGATATTTTAGTAGTCTACAGAGTAAAACAAGGCCAAATTAAAATATTCCTTAGAGAAGTTTTTGAGAAAATCAATTTTCTATTTTTATATTTTTTCAGTGTATTCTAAATTTATTGGGGATATCAAAATCGTGTATTTTACTAAATATATATTTTTGTTATTTTCAAGATTGTTTAAAAAGTAAGCAAATTGTTTTCTTTAATCAAGCCTGCTGTAATAATCTTTTGAGATATTTAAAATTAAAATAATTTAAAACAAGCCCCAAAGATATGTAATGCTACGCATTCCATTATATACCATTCACAGTGGGTTGGATTTTTCCCAAATAACGTAAGTTAAAACTATTTAAAAACCAAAATAAAAAAAATTTAAAGAAAAAATAAAAAAAAATCTTTATCAGCTAAGAAAAATAAATACTTTCGATATTCATAATGAAAATTAAGCATAAACTGAAAAAAAAAATATAAATAATTGAAAACCGATTTACTTAAAAATGCTTCATCCATCAAAAAAAATAGGGTGTCGATTTTTGATTTAAATTTTATGAGGTCTACTGTGGTTGTTTATTGAGCCTACAACATACAAAAATCAAGTATTTTTTAATATTTCGATTTATTCCTCTTCTTATTCTTTCCCCCTCTCATAATAAAATGTTTCTTCTTGGATTTGGCACATTTTTATCTAAAAAAAAATCAAATAATCCACACCTATATTTTGTTTTCTTTTTCCATCTGTCCAGAAGTTTGTGACACTTTGTGATAGGGGGAGGGGGGGGGGTCAAGAGCAGTGTGATTTCACTATTTTTTTTCACTTTATTAGGGATTCTAGGCAAAGGTGACGAAGTGGGGAGGGGGAGGTCTAAAATTGGTCAAAATTGGGTGACGTCATTCTTGAACAGCCCCTTGGTACTTAGTTCCGAAATTCGGGATCCCGAAATTTCGGGATATCCTAGAGATTTTTAAATCCCGAAAAATCCCAAATACTTTTTAACGAATTTATTAAACTCGATGTGTAATCTTAAACATTTTTTGTTTACAATGGTGGAAATATAACCCTAGAGACTCCAGGCTGGGGTCATGCATTTACAAATTTAATGTGACGTGACATAGGGGGGAGAGGGGGTCCGTGCTGGTTTGACACTTTGTCACAAAGTCTTTGTGACAAGGGGGGAGGGGGATGGTCAAAAATTACCCAAAAAAACGTGACATACTTTATGGACGTTCCCTTATCAAGAATTACTTTGCTCCACATAACTCTGGATAACCAAGTATTTTTAATAATATACTAAGTTGCACCTACTCTTAAGACTTTAAGAATTGCCCAGGCCTTTGCCCATTCTACACTAAGGGTGATAAGCAAACCACTAATTGATGTCTGAGCTCTCTGGAGAATCTTAATACTCATTTAAACTCCCGCTCAGATACCTCCAATGGGTTGTTGCCATCCATTAAATCCCTTTTTTCCAATTGTGCTCTACACCTGAAAAAAAAAATCAGCTTCATAACAATTTTGTAAGAAATAACCTTGCAGGCAAAATAAATGGTAATATACATTTCTTACCTTCTTCTACGGTCCTCCACTTTATTAATACCTCTTTTCTATGATTATTAATTACAACAAGGCCCAAATTATTCATCTTAGGTATTTCACTAATTTGTCAAAATAGTTTTTAGGTTAGCTTATTCCGATACCGGAATTTACAGCAAAGCCAAAAGTGTCTTGTGGTAAATAACGATAATCATTCCGACATTCGTTTAACGACATCGGAAAAAGTGACCACCATAATCGCATTTTGACGGTTGACAAGCGGGACCTCGAAATTTTAACGATGTCGGAATAATTACGATCACGATCACGATCACGATGGTCACCATAATACACCTGATTGTGCTTTTATACCGAACTTTTATTGTGATGTCTAATACAAAATGTGTATTGTACCGTTTTGCAAGGATCAGTTAAGTAAACGTCACCGTTTTCCTAGTGATGCAAACTTATTTAATGTGTGGGTCAAAAACATTAATAGTGCCAAGTTAAATAAAATGACTAAAGGCAGGGACTGACCCTGTCTTGAAAAGCTTCTTATTATTTTGACTGATCTATTTAGGGCAGGGACAGCCCCTACACAAAAAACTTATTGATTTGACTGAGCTGTTTAGGGCTGGGACAAATGCCCTAAAAAGCTTCTTACCATTTTTACTGATATGTTTAGGGCAGGGATGGCCCCTATCTAAAAGAGCTTATCAGTTTGACTGAGCTAGCCTTAAACAGCTGTTTAGGGCTGGGATAGCCCCTGGCCAGAGAAGCTTATCGGTTTAACTGATTCGTATTGTTTATCTGTTAAATGTAGGAATACTAATTATAAAAACTTTGCAAATGTGCTCTGCCCTTAGGCAGTATATTGTGTATGACACTCAATTATATATGAAGGCAAATGTTTACTCCTCATATATATTTATTTATAATAAAAAGTTAACTGTTAAAAGTACGACATAATTGTTTTAATTTCCTATTTACGTTTAAAATAAAATATATAAAAATCAAAGCCAAGTGTTTTTTTAATTATATAGGTTTATTTAGCAAAAGATAAAATTTCATATTTTTAAAGTTTAACAAATTTTACATTTAATTAAAATTTCGATTCATATATTGTTATTTTTAATTAATGTGCGGGTTAGATAACCCACTTGTTAGACTTTAAAAATTTGTTTTATCTTTTGGTGAATAAAAATAAAAATAAATAAAAATACAGAGCTTTTCCCCATTTTTACAAAATTGATTTGGGAAAGCAATAGTAATCTTTATTACCGACTTCCGTAGGTTATCTGTATTATCGGCTGTCGTTGACCGTGAATTTAGTGAATTTTAAAAAACAACCGCTAATCGCGGTACAATAGTTTTCTATCTCTATCATTTGACTTTCTCTTATAGTGTATTTCTTATATGTACAATCCCGAGATCGGAATTGAATGAAGTGAAGTACCTTCGTTTCAGGTTACCAACTTAGTTATTTAGTAATTTCTTATTGTGGTAATGCTGTTTTACACGGTGCTTTTAAATTTTTTATATTGGCGTCATTGATTGTCAGTTGTCAGAAGAATCGTGTTTACGTACATTTTTTGTTTTTTTTTAATAAAATAAATTAAGACCCATGGATTCCAAGAAGCCACCACGAAAAACAACGGCTGAACAGTTCAGCGTGTGCGTAAATGAATTAATATGTGAACAAAGACTAAACGGTTAACCTGTGGACCAACTTAACAAGGAAATTAAATACAACTTGTGGCCCAGTAAGAAAACCAGAGGAATGGAGAAAAGTAGGTACCTTAGATGTTAAATAATTGTAGCTTGTCTGTCTTAAGCCTTTGTTGTTTCAAACAAACAGGCTTGTGTCTGATATTTGATTAAACACTGGCCTAAAAAAGTATGAGTTAAATTTTCAACCAGTATCGACCAAGTTTTTTGGGCTTTATCAATGAAAAACAGCTTTTGTATGTCTGTTTGCAGAATTAGTTTTAATTATATATTTCTTTTAGAAACCAACTTTAGTGGCATCCAGATGGAACAAAACACTGAGGAATAAAAGGAAAATGAGAATCTGAACATGGGGATTTGATAAAGGTGACCTAATCAAAACCTTTAAGATTGCTGTAAACCTGTGAAACAGATGTTTTTCAGTTTGCACCATGCTAAGTCAGAGATCACAGTAAAAGGCTTTCCAAAGAAAGATGTTCCAAGTTACTGCATAGAAAATTATTCTCCAACTGTATGGTATACAATTGGAGTCGTCTGACTGAGTAGACAGTGTCCACCACATCTGTGAATAGTTTTAAAAATAGACTTGATCAATAAATGAAGGGTTCAGTTAGGAACTTTGTCCACTACCCATTGTAATTAACTTTTTTGTGATTTGTGATTAACTTGCAACTACTTTGTGATAATTTTATTTATATAGGTATACACTTCTGTTATAAATGTGATACATATTATTATTATATATATATATTATATAAGTTGCATGGTAGGCCTTAAAAAAATAAAATAAAAAATCAAGCACTCCATTTTTTATAGATGGATATTTTAGTAGTCTACAGAGTAAAACAAGGCCAAATTAAAATATTCCTTAGAGAAGTTTTTGAGAAAATCAATTTTCTATTTTTATATTTTTTCAGTGTATTCTAATTTTATTGGGGATATCAAAATCGTGTATTTTACTAAATATATATTTTTGTTATTTTCAAGATTGTTTAAAAAGTAAGCAAATTGTTTTCTTTAATCAAGCCTGCTGTAATAATCTTTTGAGATATTTAAAATTAAAATAATTTAAAACAAGCCCCAAAGATATGTAATGCTACGCATTCCATTATATACCATTCACAGTGGGTTGGATTTTTCCCAAATAACGTAAGTTAAAACTATTTAAAAACCAAAATAAAAAAATTTTAAAGAAAAAATAAAAAAAAAATCTTTATCAGTTAAGAAAATAAATACTTTTGATATTCCTAATGAAAATTAAGCATAAACTGAAAAAAAAATATAAATAATTGAAAATCGATTTACTTAAAAATGCTTCATCCATCAAAAAAAAATAGGGTGCTCGATTTTTGATTTAAATTTTATAAGGTCTACTGTGGTTGTTTATTGAGCCTACAACATACAAAAATCAAGTATTTTTTAATATTTCGATTTATTCCTCTTCTTATTCTTTCCCCCTCTCATAATAAAATGTTTCTTCTTGGATTTGGCACATTTTTATCTAAAAAAAAATCAAATAATCCACACCTATATTTTGTTTTCTTTTTCCATCTGTCCAGAAGTTTGTGACACTTTGTGATAGGGGGAGGGGGGGGGTCAAGAGCAGTGTGATTTCACTATTTTTTTTCCCTTTATTAGGGATTCTAGGCAAAGGTGACAAAGTGGGGAGGGGGAGGTCTAAAATTGGTCAAAATTGGGTGACGTCATTCTTGAACAGCCCCTTGGTACTTAGTTCCGAAATTCGGGATCCCGAAATTTCGGGATATCCTAAAGATTTTTAAATCCCGAAAAATCCCAAATACTTTTTAACGAATTTATTAAACTCGATGTGTAATCTTAACATTTTTTGTTTACAATGGTGGAAAAGTAACCCTAGAGACTCCAGGCTGGGGTCATGCATTTACAGATTTAATGTGACGTGACATAGGGGGGAGAGGGGGTCCGTGCTGGTGTGACACTTTGTCACAAAGTCTTTGTGACAAGGGAGGAGGGGGGATGGTCAAAAATGGCCCAAAAAAACGTGACATAGTTTATGGACGTCCCCTTATCAAGAATTACTTTGCTCCACATTACTCTGGATAACCAAGTATTTTTAATAATATACTAAGTTGCACCTACTCTTAAGACTTTAAGAATTGCCCAGGCCTTTGCCCATTCTACACTAAGGGTGATAAGTAAACCACTAATTGATGTCTGAGCTCTCTGGAGAATCTTAATACTCATTTAAACTCCCGCTCAGATACCTCCAATGGGTTGTTGCCATCCATTAAATCCCTTTTTTCCAATTGTGCTCTACACCTGAAAAAAAAAATCAGCTTCATAACAATTTTGTAAGAAATAACCTTGCAGGCAAAATAAATGGTAATATACATTTCTTACCTTCTTCTACGGTCCTCCACTTTATTAATACCTCTTTTCTATGATTATTAATTACAACAAAGCCCAAATTATTCATCTTAGGTATTTCACTAATTTGTCAAAATAGTTTTTAGGTTAGCTTATTCCGATACCGGAATTTACAGCAAAGCCAAAAGTGTCTTGTGGTAAATAACGATAATCATTCCGACATTCGTTTAACGACATCGGAAAAAGTGACCACCAAAATCGCATTTTGACGGTTGACAAGCGGGACCTCGAAATTTTAACGATGTCGGAATAATTACGATCACGATCACGATCACGATGGTCACCATAATACACCTGAATCAGCCCTATTATGGTGGCCATCGTTATTATTCCGATGTCGTTATAATTAACCCGGCGTCTGACACGTGGGGTGTCACAAACCCCAGAGTCCAAATATTACTCCGTAACTATTTTATTTTCGCGCCAAGCGAAGACAGCGCCTCAGTACCTTTCAATCGCTTTTTAATTTGCACAGTGTAGCATGAACGGCAGTATAAATATTGAAGCATTAGAGGCCACGTCTTTTTGAAGTCGCCTGGGGTTTCTGACACCCCACGTGTCATAATAAGTAATATTTATTTTCCTACAACCTAGCTAGTAGTTAGTGCCTATTTTCCACCCGTTGCCTATGACAATGGTTGAAAAGTGAAAATTAGTTGATTTTTTACATCTGCTGTCAGAAAATGAGTAAACGTGAAACACATAACCTTAAATTGACAAATTAATATTTTAAGACAATTTTTGCGTCTTTTGGATGTTTAGGTCGTAGAAAAAATAATATACCGACCTCGACGCAAACTATTTCGGTGGACTTCGAAAGATTTTTTACTCGGCTGCGTCTCATAAAAAAATAAGCACTCTCTTGCACTGAAAACTAGGTTCGCGTACTCGGTGCGTAATATACTATTATCTTCCTGTTTCTCCTGTATTTTTCAGTCATATTACGATTACTTAAAGTAATTTATTTTGAACACTACCTATAATATTTAAAACTTTATAATTTATGTTATTTATTTAGATCTTTGTTTGGCAATTTTAAACGTTATTTTTTTTTTAGTTAATAGGGAACAAAAAGCTTTCCTATTTTTTTTTTTTAAATTTGATTTATTTTTGTTAACCGATTAAAAATAAACATATATGTATTTAAGATTTTTAAAATTATTTTTAGGTATATTGTATATTGTATAACTCGAATATTTTACTACATTTTATATAAAATTTATTAAATAAAGCAAAAACGGTCCCATTTATTGTTGGGGTTTATTACACCCCACCTGTCGTTACTTGTAAAACTAAACCACCTGTCAGACGCCGGGTTAAGACGTCGTGATCGTGTTCCAACACGATAACGTTAAAATTTGCTATTACCGTGGCCACATCGGAACGAAAAATATTACAATCCCGAGATCGGAATTGAATGAAGTGGAGTACCTTCGTTTCAGGTTACCAACTTAGTTATTTAGTAATTTCTTATTGTGGTAATGCTGTTTTACACGGTGCTTTTAAATTTTTTATATTGGCGTCATTGATTGTCAGTTGTCAGAAGAATCGTGTTTACGTACATTTTCTGTTTTTTTTTAATACAATAAATTAAGACCCATGGATTCCAAGAAGCCACCACGAAAAACAACGGCTGAAAAGTTCAGCGTGTGCGTAAATGAATTAATATGTGAACAAAGACTAAACGGTTAACTTGTGGACCAACTTAACAAGGAAATTAAATACAACTTGTGGTAAAAAGCCCAGTAAGAAAACCAGAGGAATGGAGAAAAGTAGGTACCTTAGATGTTAAATAATTGTAGCTTGTCTGTCTTAAGCCTTTGTTGTTTCAACAAACAGGCTCGTGTCTTAGTTTAGTTTAGTTTAGTTGTTTCAATGCGGGGTTCATAGCCCTCAACACCTGGTCCCTAGGGACCTTTGTGTTTACCGCACAGACCTCCTCAGAGCATCCCTGTTTCTTTTAAAAAGTCCAGGTATGGTTTCAGGGGAGTGTTCATGATCTCGTTTGGTTCCAGAGAGTCGTTCCCAAAGTACTTCCATCTTAGGCCTATTAGCGATGGACATTCACATATGAGGTGGTAGGGTTCTTCATCCCCTTCCCCACATCTCCTGCACACGGGGCTCGTAATCTGTCCCATTACGTGTCGGTGCTTGTTCAGTAAGCAGTGTCCAGTTATTATACCCGTTATTGTTCTCAGTTGACTCCTGGACATGCCTAGAAGTAAGCTGGTTCTTTTCTTGGTAGGTCCTCCTAGGAAGAGTTTGGAGTGCCTCATTCTAGGAGCATCTATCCAGTGTTGCTGGTGTTCATCCCGCAACATTCTCCTGACCTTGTGTCTGGCCGTGGAATATGATACCCCACAGCACGGTTCTGGTCCTGTGAGTACAGCTTCACTTCCCTTTCTCGCAAGGTCGTCTGCCTTCTCATTACCATCTATACCTTGATGTCCTGGAACCCATATCAAATTTACTTTGTTATGTTCAGCCAGTTTACATAGCTCGTTGTGGCATTCGTATACCAGTTCTGAGCTAAAGGCATATGAGTCTAATGCCTTTATCGCTGCCTGGCTGTCCGAAATGATATTTACTGTCCTACCCGTGTAGGACGCCGATGTCATTTCTTGTGCGCAGACATAAATCGCATAGATTTCAGCTTGGAAAACTGTTGCCTTGGTTCCCAGGTTTAAGCTAATTTCTTTGCCCGGTCCATGGATTCCTGCTCCGGTCCCTTCTTTCATTTTGGATCCATCTGTGTACCAGGTTTCACCTTTTAGTAGTTTAGGGTATAGTCCATTTTTCCATGCATCCCGGCTAGGCATCTCAGCCTTTGCCGGTTGCCTGAAATCATAGACTATAGCGATCCTATCTGTTTTCATGGATAGTATATCTGTATTGTCAATGTTCTCAAAGATTTTAGTATGTTCCAACCCTCTATGGCGGTCTCCCATGCCGTTAATCCTTCGTCTGTACGCTGCCATAAGTGCCTCTGTTTTTGCCACCAAGTGCAATGGAGGTAGGTCCAGTAGGACTTCTAGTGCTGCGGTGGGAGTAGTGCTCATTGCCCCCACTATCCCGATGCAGGCAAGTCTTTGTGCCTTGCTTAGAATCAGTCTGTTAGTAGTGGAATTGGCTTTATGCCACCACACTAACGCCCCATATGTCACTATGGGTTTTACAATTACATTGTATACCCAGTGCAACATTCCGGGTTTAATTCCCCAGTTTTTACCAAACATGCGTCTACAGGCCCATAGTGCTCTAATAGCTTTGTTGGTTTTATCTGTTAGATGGGGTTTATAAGACAACTTGCTATCCAAGATTACTCCTAGATATTTTGCTTGCCCCACTAACTTCAGCTTAGTTCCAAATAACCTTGGAGGCTAAATTAAGAGTTTCCTTTTGTTGGTAAATGGAATAAGTGTGGTTTTTGTAGGGTTTACCGACAGTCCCACTCTTCTACACCAATTCTCTATGACCTTTAGGGCTCCCTGCATCACTTCTGATACAGTTTTGCCGTACTTGCCACATACGAGAACCGTTATATCATCAGCATATCCCTGAGCATAGAAGCCATGTCTCTCCAGTTCCTCCAGAAGACTGTTCACCACGAGGCACCATAGGAGTGGCGATAACGCCCCTCCTTGAGGACATCCTTTCGCGACCAGCACTTCTATCATTGATTGTTGGAGTGATGCCTCAATAGTTCTGTTTTTCAGCATGGTCATTACCCATCTACATATTGTATCTGGTACCCCATGTCTATTGAGTGCATTTTCTATTGATTCATATGAGGTATTATCAAATGCCCCCTCTATGTCCAATAGAGCAGCTAGACAAATTCCTTTGTCTTTAATTGCCTTCTCTGCTCTTTTTGCTAGCTCGTGTATAGCTAGTTCGCAGGATTTACCTGCTTGATATGCATACTGGAGCCTGTGCAAGGGTCTTGTTTTCAAGACCTTGACCCTTATGTATCTATCAAGCAGTTTCTCTAATGTTTTTAGGAGAAATGACGTTAGGCTTATCGGTCGATACGCCTTGGCTTCGGCATATGTTGCCTTGCCAGGTTTAGGTAGAAAAATTACCTTTACCTTCCTCCAGCCCTTTGGTATATATCCAAAGGCCATACTTGCCCTAAGTAGATTAACTACTGGTGTAGTTAGTGCGCTTATCCCGTTCTGTAGCAAAGCAGGAAACACACCATCCTTCCCAGCAGCCTTAAATGGTTTGAATGAATTCACGGCCCATTTAAGCTTTTTAGCATCCACTATTTTGGATGCAAGCTTCCAGTCTGCCCTGGTGGGCCTCCTTAAGCCTTCTGTCTGTATGTTATTGTTCTCATTACCCCGGTTCCTTTCAGACCCTGGGAAGTGAGTTTTTAACATAACCTCTAGCGTCTCTTCTGCCGTTTCAGAGTAGGCCCCTGATTCGGTTTTTATAGATCCTAGGTTGTAATCTTTTTCCTTTCGGAGGGCCCTTTGGAGTCGTGAACATGTAGGTGTATCTTCGATACCCTGACAGAACTTCCTCCAGGATTCCCTCTTTGAGGTCTTGATAGCTTTGCTATATCGGGCGAGAGATGCTTTATAGATCTCCCATTCGTCCGTGTTTTTAGCTCGGTTAAACAGCCTTCTCGTGTCCTTTCTCATTTCTGAGAGTTCCTCATTCCACCACTCAACATTTTTACAAACCCTGCGTGGTTTTAGTGGACAGCTGGACTCGTAGGCTGATATTATCGCCGACTGTAGAGAGTCGCTAGCAATCTCTAAGTCCACAACACTGGTGATTCTTCCCCCAGGACATTCCCTTAGGCCCCGATCTAGTTCCCTTTCATAGGATGCCCAGTCGGTTCTCTTGGGATTCCTGTACATTAGAGCTTCCTCGTGTTGTGTGTCT
This sequence comes from Brachypterus glaber, assembly GCA_958510825.1. Lineage (NCBI taxonomy): Eukaryota > Metazoa > Arthropoda > Insecta > Coleoptera > Kateretidae > Brachypterus > Brachypterus glaber. Next base: position 3,223 of record CAUEHQ010000869.1, on the reverse strand, counting down.
AGGTCATAGCGTATGTATCTATGATCCGATAAACTCGGCTCATCTGAGACATGCCACTTTTTCACTAAATCGCTAAAGTGCCTTGTTGCCACGGTAATATCTATAACTTCCCCTCTCACTGCTGTGACAAAGGTGTGTTCATTCCCGCGATTTAAAACATCTAGATTATTAGCTAGAAGAAATTCAAGTAGAGACTCACCTCGGTTATTGATGTCACTGCTGCCCCACACGATGTGGTGCGCGTTGGCATCGCACCCGAGTAGCATTTCCAGGTTTCTACTGTCACAGTGTGCTACTAAGCGCCTCATCTCATCCGTCGGTGGGGCACCTGCTTGATCGTATGGTAGGTAGATGGATCCCAGAATTGCTTCTTCCTCCTTTCCCTCCAATGTCAAGTTGATCTTTGCAGCCACTAGGTCCCTGCAACAGAAATCCCATAAGGGCAATATATTAATATTTTTTTTTGCAATTATGCATGCACGAGGGTTGCTTACCACCGGGTTGTATATAGCCCAGTCTCTTGCGATCGCCCCTATCCCTCTGATCTTCCCCTCGATCGCCCAGGGTTCCTGAATCAGAATAATATCAATATTATTTTTTATTATAAATGCACCCAGGGCAGCAGATGCCGCCCTGCACTTATGTAAATTTACCTGTAAAATCTTCAGCATTGGCTTTCTTCTACAGGCTTCTCACCAGCAGGTTCCTCCGTTCCCTTTCTGGTGTCTGGTCCACTTACGCCCCCAGTTTCTTGTTCCATCAGCTCTGGATCATTTGCTGACCCTGATGGAATTTCTTGCCCTGCAGTATCGCTAGGCTCCTGCTGGGCCATGGGTTCTGGTCCTGTTATCGGACCAGGGACTGCAACTTCCGCCCCGGTTTCCGCAGTTTTAGGGTCTACTTCCATGGGAGTTCCTGTCGGATCCTCCCTTTCGGCATTCCCTTTCGCTGCTTCTCCCTGAGTTTTACTCGCTGCAGCCCCCTTTTCTTTTGTTCCACCGATGGCCCAAAATTGTATTCTGCCTAGGGTATAGGCGAGTTTGTTGCCCCGATCCAGAATCGTCTTCCATGAGCCTTCGCCCATGGTGATGACCAAGTTCTGACCCTTTGCGTCGGCCTTGGCATCAACGACCTTCCAACCGGCAGTCTGAAGACCCTTGTTTTGGGTCTGCAGCCTTTTCAGGACTTTGGCCGGTTCCGTTACCGGTCCCGGGATCCATACCCCTGCCCTTACCAGCTTGGGTAACTCCGTTGCCTTCATTACCGCAAGCTTGGCCCCTGCCCAGGGTTGGGTTTGTGGTATCACCGCACGCAACCAGTCGCTAGTGTCCTGGTCCGTGCAGATGATAATCACTGCCCCTCCCTGTCGATATACGTGTTCAAAAATAGGTGACGGTCCCCCTTCGGGTATGTCATCAATTTTGCCCACGATTGCTACTTTGAGTGCTTCTGTCTGCTCCTCAGAAATAGCATTCTCAGGGAATCCCTCGGCTACAATAGCCATTTTCAACCCTGATAAGGCCGCTTTGTAGCTGGGTGCTTCCGCTCCCCTGCTGAGCTTGGCTGGCCTTCTTCCTTGTGGGGTTCTCGATTCAGATCTGCTCCTTTTGGGAGCTTTCTGATCCTTCCCCCCTTGTTTTTTCGCGGTAACAGGTTTCGGCGTAATTGGGGGCATTCTCACGCCCCCAGCTTTTCCTCCACTTGTACCGGGTTCACCTAGATTTCGCTTTTGCGTCTCTAGTGCTGCCTTCTGTTTTGCAGCCTTCCTTCTTTGTGCACCCGAGAGTCTTTTCTCCCTCAGGCGGAATGTTTGCAGACCTTCCAGTACTCTCTCCGTCTGCACTTTAAGATCGGGTTTTTCAGCCCTACCTCCAGTGTTCGGGAGATTGCCCTGGGGGTCTGGATTGCTCGTCGATGCAGCTTGCGGGTTTGAGTTGGACGTCAGATGCGCCCCACTGCCCACATTTTGCACCGCGGATCCACCCTGCTCTGTTTGCGGCAGGGGCCTCTGAGAAGTCCCACTGCTTGCACCCTGAGAGGTGGATGGTGTAATACCTGAAAGGTTTTTTAAAATTTTTAGCTTTCTGTTCTCCATGTTGTTCCCACGAAAGTGCACGATTTTGTCGGTCGCACTGGTGGTGACGGCTTTCACCAGTGAAGGCTATTTCCTGCCCGGCTTCCGCCCGGTGCCGTGGAGGTGGCGTCGCCAGACGGTGATCCTCCTCATCACCCATGCATCTCCTCGGCGCGATACCACGCTCACCTTGAGATTGAGGGGTTTTTTCTGTGGTACCTTCCACTTTGGTCCAGCCGGTTAAGGCAAGACCACGATCCCCAGTCCCTCTGTTACCACTACCCCCCTGCCTGGACATGGGAGATCAGTGCAGTCCCTGTGGGGGCACTGCTACCCCCTGTCCATTTAGGGGAGGTCGTTGCAGCACACAGAGGGGTACCGGTTTGACTGCTGATCAGTTTTAAAGCTCCCCCACCGGAGTCATTGGGATGTGGGCCCAATGACCCACTCGTCAAGGCGGCAGTCTCAGGGGAGAGGCTCGTGTCTGATATTTGATTAAAGTTTTATTGTGCAGGCGAACACTGGCCTAAAAAACTACGAGTTAAATTTTCAACCAGTATCAACCAAGTTTTTTGGGCTTTATCAATGAAAAACAGCTTTTGTATGTCTGTTTGCAGAATTAGTTTCTAAAAAGCAGTAAATATTTGTTTTAATTATATATTTCTTTTAGAAACCAACTTTAGTGGCATCCAGATGGAACAAAACACTGAGGAATAAAAGGAAAATTAGAATCTGAACATGGGGATTTGATAAAGGTGACCTAATCAAAACCTTTAAGATTGCTGTAAACCTGTGAAACAGATGTTTTTCAGTTTGCACCATGCTAAGTCAGAGATCACAGTAAAAGGCTTTCCAAAGAAAGATGTTCCAAGTTACTGCATAGAAACTTATTCTCCAACTGTATGGTATACAATTGGAGTCGTCTGACTGAGTAGACAGTGTCCACCACATCTGTGAATAGTTTTAAAAATAGACTTGATCAATAAATGAAGGGTTCAGTTAGGAACTTTGTCCACTACCCATTGTAATTAACTTTTTTGTGATTTGTGATTAACTTGTAACTACTTTGTGATAATTTTATTTATATAGGTATACACTTCTGTTATAAATGTGATACATATTATTATTATATATATATATATATATATA